>VMDR010015768.1:0-21780 GCA_007922815.1 Macrotus californicus | reverse complement strand
GTCCTCTGAAAAGCAAGTTTGATATGATCAAAATTCAACACTTGGGCAAACTATTTAAAATAGTTAAATAACATGTAAAATATTTCTTAGTCACTGAAGTTTCAGTCTGTTAGGAAACCAGATTGAACAAGAAAAAAAGTAAGGTTTCTCAAATCTTTGAAAATAAAATCCTTGGTGTGACAGTGGGGAGAAGTTATTTTTAATCAGCCTGAAAACCTAATATCAAAAGTAGAATTAACCAGGACATGTTTAGGAAGCAAAAGGATAAAATTATAGATACGATACTGCGATTTAATACTATCAAAAGCTATGAGAGAAGCAATGTATGAGAAATAAATGGTCCTGGCTGATGTGGCTCAGTGTATTGAGTGCCAGCCTGCAAACCAGAGGGTTGCCAGTTCGATTCCCAGTCAGGGCACAAGCCTGGGTTGTGGACCAAGTCCCCACTACGAGGAAAGCACACATTCATGTTTCTCTCCCTCTGTTTCTCCCTCCCTCCCCTTCCCTCTAAAAATAAATAAACAAAATCAAAAAAAGAAAGAAATGGCGATGGAAGGAGATTTGGCTTTGGGTGGTGACAACACAATACACAGATAATGTATTGTAGAATTGTACACCCAAAACCTTTATAATTTGATTGACCGATGTCACCAAATAAATTCAAAGAAAATAAAAATTAAGAAAGAAATGTTCTCATAAATGTACCATGTGATGTATCAAGTTCACATATTGGAAACTGAATCTAGAAAGCACACGTAGAAGTTATTTTCTACTTGAAAGGCAAACAACCACATCAAGTAGATACATATACATTCATGCAATCAGATCACTCCCCACCACAAATGAATTATTCCTTTCATTAAATATGATTAGGTTTGCATTGCTTTTAAATAGAATATTAACTTATTACTGGGGTTTATTTATTGTATTTTTTCCATTGCCATTTAGTCGCCTTATACCCCACCCCCAGAAATCACCACACTGTGGTCCATGAGTCCTTTTCCCTTTTTCCTCACTCCCTCCATCCCCTGAACTCCCCATACCCATACCTGTCATCCTGCTCTCCATCTGTGAGTCTGTCTCTGTTTTGCCTGATAGCTCAATTTGTTCATTAGATTCCACATATGAGTGAAATCATATGGTATTTGTCTTTCTCTGACTGGCTTACTTCACTCAGCATGATGTTCTCCAGGACCATCCATGTTGTTGCAAAGGGTAAACTTTTCTTCTTTTTTACCACTGAGTAGTACTCCATTGTGTAAATATCCCATAGTTGTTTTACCCACTCATGTGTTGATGGACACTTGGGCTGCTTCCATTACTTGGCTATTGTAAATAATGCTACAATGAATATAGGGGCACTTATGTTCTTTTGAATTAGTATTTTGGGTTCCTTTGGCCATAGTCCCAGAAGTGGGATCACTGGGTCAAAAGGCAGATCCATTTTTAATTTTTTGAGGTATCTCCATACTGCTTTCCACAGTGGCTGCACCAGTCTGCATTCCCACCAACAGTGCAAAGGGTTCCCCTTTCTCCACATCCTCACCAGCACTTGTTTGTTGATTTATTGATGACAGCCAGCCATTCTGACAGGTGTGAGGTGATATCTCATTGTGGTTTTAATTTGCATCTCTCTGATGATTAGTGATGTTGAGCATCTTTTCATATGTCTGTTGGCCATCCATATGTCCTCTTTGGAGAATTGTCTATTCAGATCCTTTGCATGTTAGACCCAGAACCATAAAAATCGTAGAAAAAAAATAGGCAGCAAAATCTTGGACACTGCTCATAGCAATATTTTTTCAGATATATCTCCCCAGGCAAGGGAAACAAAAGAAAAGATAAACAAATGGGACTACATCAAACTAAAAAGTTTTTGCACTGCAAAGGAAATCATCAACAAAAAAACCCCAGAGAATGGGAGAACATGTTCACAGATCCATCTGACAAGGGGTCAATACCCAAAATTTTTAAAGAACTTACAAAACTCAACATCAAAAAAACAAATAACCCAATTAAAAAATACTGGGTTTTTAAAGTATAAGTTCTTGTTACTAAGTCAAAAAACAGCAATGATTTTTCCAACTAATTGACAAAGTTAATTTAAATACTCATCTGATTGTGATTATTCTGCAGTGTGTTTCCTAGAGACATCATATTTGTATGGTGAAAAATTGACTTCCTTGGAAATGGAAAAGCTTTTGAAATCTAAATTGCAATGTACAGCCAAGATGGAGATATAGGGTAGAAATACTTCACCTCCTCACACAACCATAAGAAGGTTCACAACTAATCTCAAATCAAAATACAACCAGATCTGCCAGAAAATCGAACTGTATGGCAGTCCCATAGCCAAAGATTTAAAGAAGAAATATTCATCCAATGGGTAGGAGGAGCAGAGACGGGGAGCCAGGGCAGAGAGGACCCCATGTGGCAGTGATGAGGCAGTGGTAAGGCATTGGCAAGACATTGGCGGTGAGGCAGTGGAAAGAAGGGACTGGAATGAAGTATCCCAAGTGATAAAAAGCAAGGACCTACAACCTAGATTACTCCATCCAGCAAAGCTATCATTTAGAATGGAAGGGCAGATAAAGTGCTTCCAAGATTAGGTAAAGCAAAAGAGTTCATTATCACCAAGCCCTTATTATATAAAATGTTAAAGGGAGTTGTTTAAGAAAAAGAAGATCAAAACTATGAACAGTAAAATGACAACAAACTCAAAACTATCAGCAACTGAATCTAAAAATATAAAAACCAAAACAAACTAAGCAAACAACTAGAACAGCAACAGAATCACAGAAATGTAGATCATATGGCAGGTTATCAGCAGGGAGGGGAAAGGGAGAGAATGGGGGAAAAGTTACAGGGAATAAGAGGCATAAATAGTTGGTACAATATAGATGGGGGGGGTTAAAAATAGTATAGGAAATGGAGAAGCCAAAGAACTTATATGCACAAACCATGGAAATGAACTAAAGGGGGATATTGCTGGAGGGAAGGGGGTCCCGGGCAGAAGAGGGCAAAAGGAAAAAAAAATATTGGCACAACTGTAATAGCATAATCAATAAAATATACTTAAAAAAAGAAATTTAAATTGCAGAATTAGTTGTCAAGGTTTAGAAAAGACTATAAAATATTTTCTTATTCTTCAAGAAACTAAAATAGCTGCCTGTTCCATAAGATGCCAAGACAATTCAATATGGAAAGGACAGTTTTTTCAGTAGATGGGGCTGAGACTATTGGAAATCCATAAGTTAAAAAAAAAGCCTTAGGTCCTTATTTCATACAATACACAAAACTTACCTCAAAATGGATCACAGGTCAAATGTAAAAGCTAAAAAACGTAAGTATAAAATGTCTAGAAGAAAGCAGGTTACCACATAACCTATCAATTCCACATCTAGGAATCTATCCAAGAGAAATAAATAGATATGTCTACACCAAGACATTTATGCAAATGTTCACAGCAACGTGATTTATAATACCTGAAACAGAAAACTCTCCAAATGTCCATCAAGTGGTGAATGAATTTTTTTAATAGGATATCCATACTGTGGAATACTCTTCGACAATAGAAAGTAATGAGCTTCTGATACAAGCTACAACACGTATAAACTTCAAAAATATTATGCTCCATGAGATACCACATGTGAAAGATCACATGCTGTAAGACTGAATTTGTATGAAATGTACAGAAAAGGCAAACTTGTAAGAGACCAGTTGTGCCCTGGGGTCAAGAGTAAGGAACTTCTGTGTGGTGACTGGACTGTTCTACACTGGGTTGTGGGGGGGTTTTCATAACTCTGCAAATTTACTAAAATTTTAATTGGGCAATTATAATGGGTAAATTTGAAGGTATATAAATTAAATTTCCATAAAGCTGCTTTTAAAAAAAATTGTGCAAATTCTATCTTTTTCTTTACTTTTGCTGACATTAACCAAAAAATAAATTTTAAACCCTGAAATTCCTAACAATATTACAATACAGAAACTCTACATGTGATTTTCAAATTCAGGTTTAAGCCACTGTTCACCAGTTTTCAACATTTCCCTTGCATTTGACAGTCAGAAATCTAAAGGAACAACATAACGAAGGCAAGAAGCATATCTGGCAGTAAATAATTATTTGGATGGATAGAGCACAGAAGACTTGTCAAATCACCTCCCTCAGAAATGGTAGCGCCTGCGGTTCTGCACTGATCCACGTATACTAACTTCACTACACTGTTAACCTTGTAAATGTGCCAGCCATTCTCTGGTGCCACTCTCTCAGGTCTGTAAACCATGTAGTTGAGATTTCTGTTCTGAATAACAATAATGATGCTTACAACAATTATTTTATTGAGCACTTACAAGATGCCAGTTATTGTGCCAGGTATTGATATTTCACATTTAAAGTCTCATTGAATCCTTATGACAATGTTGTTAGGTATTGTCAGCCTTGTTTTACAGAAATGGAAATTGAGGCTCAGAGAGATTGAATAAAGTAAGGCTCAAGGTTTCACAGCTAGTAAGTGACTTATCTACAAGTCAGTTTAGTAATCCATTTGCTTACCTCTATGTCCTCACTCTTACTGTCTTCTTCCCATGGGTTCCAGGCATTTTCATTTCATTCTGGCTTCATGACTACTGCCCTTATCCAAAGCAGCAAAATACGGTTTCTGTTTTGGTATCTTATTCCTCAACCTTCTCAGCTAGGTTGGTAGCCAAGAGGGTGGTGGATAAACTTTCCCAGTTGGAGTTTCCCTTCTATTTCCAAACTTTTGCCACAGTCTTTAAAAGGGTGTCAGTGGCCAACTAAACTGCCCACAAAGGTAGCCAGTGCACTGTAGCAGCCATTTACCACCCTTCCTTACCACCATGGGCAGACACTCACAAATGATCCAGCCCACCCAGTGTTCAGGGCATCCCATACTCAGATGTGGGTCACAAGCAGCCAACATGCAGGTCACCTCTCCCCATATAGAGGTCAATGGCCAACCCAGGATTTCCCAAGGAAGCTTCTTCCCCGTTTTCCATTTTTCTGGTCTCCTGGCTGGCTTATTAATTGTGAAAATTTCTTGGGGCCAGGAGATCAAAGAAAGAGGCTGACAACTCCAAAATTACATCAAGAGTTTATTAAGAGAATTTAAGAACAGAAGCAGCATCTTGGGCAGTAGCAAGACAAAGGATTTCCACACCCAAAAGGGAAAGGGGCTTGTTATATTTAGCCAAGTGGCAAGTGCTTGTTAAGAGCTGTATAGTCCAAAGGAGTAAACAATTTAACAGGCCCATTTATCTAGCAAGAATATTTCTTTCAAGTGAAGGACATTTCCAGGGGAAACTGGGGGCCAGCCTGCTTTTGGTAACAGTCACATTAACTACCAGGAATCATTTTGCTTAACAACTATCCACCTGTAAGACAGGGCATGCGACAGAACAGCTCCACATGATAAAAGCTATAGGAGCTGTCAAGAAGAAGGGAGACCACCTCCAGTCAGGCAAAGACCAGCTCAATCCAACATGGTGACTAATTTCACCTAACAGTAACCCCTAGCCTCATTAAATGCTTATTGCAATACATTAGCATATTAATTGAGCCTCCATGATCAAAAACAGAACACCCATAAAAGGTCACAAAATGGCCAACAGGGCTCTTCTGAGAAATGTCCACTCCTTTTCCCAGAAAAATCCTGAATATTCCTCCCCCTTATTGAATGACCCATCCCTCGATTAAATGAGCCTCCGTAAGAGAAGTAAATCCCGCTAGGGAAGGGCTGCTCTGTCTACAGAAGAGCCCATTCTCTGCTTCACTGCTTCACTAATAAGCTCAATTCCTTCTTTTTTAAAAAGAGAGCATATTTTCTTTTATTCTTTTTTTAAATAGATGTTATTGAATATGCCATTACAGTTGTCCCAATTTTTCCCCCTTTGTCCCCCTCCGCCCAGTACCCACCTTCCCTCCAGCAATCCTTCCCCTGCTTAGTTCATGTCCATGAGTCATGGAAATAAGTTCTTTGGCTTCTCCCTTTCCTATACTACTCTTCACATGCCCCTGTCTATTTTGTACCTACAAATTATGCTTCTTAATCTCTATACCTTTTTCCCCATTCTACCTCTTCCCCCTCCCAGCTGATAACCCTCAAAATGATCTCCATATCTATGATTCTGTTTCTGTTCTGTTTGCTTAGTTTGTTTTTTTTTTTATATTCAGTTGTTCATAGTTGTGAATTTCTTGCCATTTTAATGTTCATAGTTTTTATCTTCTTTTTCTTAAGTAAGTCCCTTTAACATTTCAGGTAATAATGGCTTGGTGATGAACTCCTTGAGCTTTACTTTGTCTGGGAAGCACTTTAACTGTGCTTCCATTCTTTTTTTTTTCTTTTTCACACTTTTTTTATTGTTGTTCAACTATAGTTTCTCCCCACCACTCCCCCCAACCCCAGCCATCTGGATGGAGTAATCTAGGTTGCAGATCCTTGCTTTTTATCACTTGGAATACTTCATGCCAGTCCCTTCTTGCCTGCAAAATTTCTTTTGAGAAATCAGCTACTGGTCTTATGGGAACTCCTTTGTAGGTAAACTAGACAGTTACCTACAAAGAGCCTTTCTCTTGCTGCTTTTAAGATTCTCTCCTTATCTTTTAACTTTTGGCATTTTAATTATGAGCAGTCTTGGTGTGGTCCTCTTTGGATCCAACTTGTTTGGGACTCTGTGCTTCCTGGGCTTGTATGTCTATTTCCTTCACCAAACTAGGGAAGTTTTCTTTCATTATTTTTTCAAATAAGTTTTCAATTTGTTGCTCTCTCTCTTCTTTTGGCATCCCTATCATTCAGATGTCTGTACATTTGGTGATGTCCCAGAGACTTCTTATACTATCCTCATTTTTTTTATTATTTGTTTCTTCTTGCTGTTCCGGTTGAAGATTTATTTTTTTTCTTATGTTCCAAATCATTGATTTGAATACCAGCTTTCTCCCCTTCACTGTTGGTTCCCTGTAGATTTTTCTTTATTTCACTTAGTGCAAGCTTCTTTTCTTCCTTTATGTTCTTGCTGTACTCAATGAGTTATTTGAGCATCCTGATCACCAGTGTTTTGAACTCTGTACCTGCTAGGTTGGCTATCTTCATTTCATTTAGTTCTTTTTCTGGAATTTTGTTCTGTCCTTTCATTTGGGCCATATTTCTTTGTCTCCACAATTTGGAAGCCTGCCTGTGTTTGTTCCTGTGTACTAGGTTTAGCTGCTTTGACTTCCTTAGTAGCATGGCCTATTGTAGAAAAGGCACCTATAAATTGTGTGGGGTGAAGACTTAGGTAATTGCCAAGGTGGGGCAACCCATTTCACTGCTTTGTGGCTCAGCGAGGGGGACAGGGCTCAGAGAGGAGACAATGCCACTGCCTGGCTTCTGGAGGTTTGCCAGGCACTCATCCTGTTTCCAGTCACTTTACCCATCCCCCCCTGTGTGACTGGCACCCTTCCAGGTCTTGCCCTGGTGCCAAATCCCAGAGGGGGGTGTCTCTGCGTACGCTTTTAGTCCTCGTGGGCCCTTTAAGTAGAGTCTCCTGAAAATCCAGCAGTTTCTTCCACCACCCACACTGGTTTTTACAGCCAGAAATTATGGGGATTTATCTTCCTGGCACTGGAACACTGTGCTATGTGATCTGGCCTGGGGCTGGTATCGCTCATTCCCAAGGTATCCCTTCTGATTTTTATATAACACACATGAATGTGAGACCACCCATTCTGTCACCACCACCTCTCCATACCACACTGGGTCTCCTCACCTCTCCACCTGTCTCCGTGTCTCTGCCCCTCCTACCCATCTGGATGAATGTGGCTTCTTTAAATCCTTGGTCGTTTGGACTTCCATACAGTTCAATTTTCTGACAGTTCTGGGTGTTATTTATTTTGAGATTTAGTTGTAATTCTCTCTGCAGTTGTGCAAGGAGGCAAAGCATGTCTACCCTATACCTCCATCTTTACTGGAAGTCCATAAACTCATGTTCACTTCAAACTCAATGCTGGCTCATATTGGAATTCTTCAATGCATGAAGCCAAGAACCTACAGTGGGTTGTGAAAACTTGTTCCCGGCCCCGCCCCTCAGAACACCTGCATCACCTGGAGTTAGCCTCAGAACCCACAGTAAGGGCTCAGTTCCACAACACTGCCCATGTCTGGTACTCCAGATGTCAATTACAAATCTACATTGTCATGTGTTTCTGATCAACCAGGTATAAATTGGAAATTCCTGCCACCCACTCCTCAGGCTCAATACTTTCCTAGAACAGCTCACAGAACTCAGGAAAAGTTTACTGACTAGATTACGGGTTTACTATAAAAGAACACAACTCAGAAACAACCAAACGGGGAGGGTGGAGGAAGAGAGTTACCGCCCTCCCAGCACTACTCTCCCTGCACCTTCCTGTCTTCCCCACCCAGGAACTCTGTGAAGCCAGTATGTTAGGAATTGTTATAGAGGCTTTATTAGGTAGGAACGATTGATTAAATCATTGACCACTGGTGCTTAAATTCGGTCTGGAGCCCCTCCTTGCCAGAGGCTAGGGCTTTAGGGCTGAAAATGCTAGCCTTCTAATCATGTGGTTGGTTCCCCTGACAACACAGCCCCATCCTGAGGCTATCCAGGAATCCCCAGCCACCTGTTATTCATTAACATACAAAAAGGTACTTATCACTTCTGAGATGCCAAGGTTTTTAGGAGCTGTTTACCAAAGAAGGAGGGGCAGAAACCAAATACATATTTCTTATATGTCACAGCCATGTTTATATATTTCTTAACCAATCAAGAGCTTTTGATCTTCACAGAGTAACTTGGCAGTGCTGGGGTAGTCAAAATTAATTCACGATAATTCTGAGAGAACCCAGAGTGGCGGCGCAGTGAGCGTTAAGGAGCCCGAGTCCAGCAGTGTGGTGCCTAGTAGCCAGTGTTAATGGCAAGACAGCCAGTGTCCTTAGAAAAAGTCTTTCTGCAGAGAATCTTGGCTGTGCTTTGTATTTTTTGGTCCTGCCTGTTTTCTAAGTCTGATCTCCAGCCTTCTGGTAGTTTCTGTAAGGTATCTTATATCCTTCCAAAAAAGTCCCCTTTCTACTTAAATCGCATACTATTGGTCCATTATTTTCAGTCAAGAACTCTAAGTCCAAGAGTCATCTATTTCTAGCTTTAATCTGTCACATTAGAAATGATCTTGATTAATCAATTCCAGAAGGCTTAAAAGTCAACTTCATGTACGCTAATAAATCAGGTAGATTCTTAAAATGCTTGAATAAGTATGACCTCTTTTAAATATGAAATTTAATCCCATACTGCTACTATTTATGAAAATTAGAACTCCAGTCAGTTAGAATAAATTGATCATCTAGTAATTGACACTTTCCAGAAGTTAGTGTTAGCATAGGTAGCTAAATATTAATTTAAAAAAGGGAACAAAAGAAACCAGACATTATTAACCATAATCAACTACGAAGCAGAAGCCTGCTTGCTTCCCTAGGAGCAGGTCTGTTCCCCACAAATCACTGGGGGAAGGGATAGGACAATAAATGGGGCAGTTAGCACATGTGCAATAGAATCCAAAATGGCAATCATAGAGACCTGTCATTCTAGCCTGGGAAAAGAACCAAACTGGATAAGAGACACAACCCTGAAAGATACAGGAAACAGATTTGCTAGGGGGTGGACCCATCAGAAGCCCACAAAAGCTTGGGAAGTTGATTGGTTAGTTTGAAGAGTGCCTGGTCCTTCCCAAGCCTGAGATAATATAATCGTGGCTAATAAAGGCCTTCTGCCTTGCCTAGTAACATGCACTCACCCTGTGTTCATTCGTGCATTCTCTCCATAGCAACCAAGTGGAACTAGCAGCCGCCTGTGGCCACGGCAGCTGCGTGGACTCTGAATGCAGGCACCAGCTGAGGCACAGCCAGGAAAACAAGCTAAGCTAGCCAGATGGTGATAAAAGCTAAACTAGATTAAGCTTTAATATGGACTAAACTTCGGCATCAAATTTCTGCACACTAGCATTGTTTCTGGGCCTGCTGAAGGCAAGATGGTACTTTTTCCATGGCAGGACAGACAAAAATGGGACATTGGGAACCCAGAGGCAACCTCCTTTGATTTTGCATCTGTCTCCACCAATAAACCTTACCATGCCACAATCTCTCCCATACGTGGGTCTCCTGGAATGCTTTCCTTGGGATACTGCAAGAACCCACTTCCGCCAGCAACATTAGGAGATAATTTTTTTAATTGAAAAAAAGGTAAAAGCTAATAAGCTGTGGTATATCCAGCTATCTAACTAGTTTCTATATAAAATTTTAATGGATTGTTTGCATAAAATTTGCCCAGAAAATAACTTACCTCAATTATGAACACTACCAGCTTCAGAAAATTTAATAAAAAATGTTATAGTCTTGTACATGCCGTGACCTCTTGCTTCTCTCTTCAGTCTCATGGTGGTAAAAACAAAACAAAACATTAATACTCTGACTTTTCCCAAATTTAAACTTCAATCCTCGATATCTTCCTGGTACCCTAGATTTCTATATCAAACTCTGTATTTCATATATCCACATAAGTGTCTCAAATTTCACACCTCTAAAACGGATCTTTCCACTCCAACCCCCAAATATGCTGCTTTTCTAGACTTCTTCGTCTATGAAAGTGGGAAAGCCATACCTCCAGATCCTTGAGAGAAAAAAAAAGAGTGCTCCTTAACTTACTTCTTTTTCCCAACCCTGACACCCAATCCGTTAGCAAAACCCATGGCTCTACCTTCAAAATCTAGAATCTGGACACTTTCCACCACTCTCACCGCTGCCACACCCTAATCCAAGCCACAGTCACTTCGACCTCAGTCATTACAATCAACTCCTACCTCATTTATTCCATTTCTTTCCTTCCATTCCTTCAGCCCATTCTCAACCTGCGGCTCAGAGTCGATCATTTTAAACATAAGACATATCATATCACTCTTCTCAAAACCTTCCAACAGATTCCTAGCTCATTCACAACAAAAAACGAAGTCTTTATAATGGCTGAAAATTCCTATATAATCCTTTGCTCTACCACAACCAAGTTCATTTCCTACTATTTCTTAGTCAAGCGACTGAGTCCATCACACTGGACTCCCGTTACTCCTGGAATAATCTAGGTATGCTCCTATCTCAAGGCCTTTCCTTGAAAGTCAATTTCTTTTCCCTTGCAAATAGCCTATGACTCAGCCCCTCAGCTCCAAGTCTTTACTCAAACATTTCCTTGGATAGGACTTTGCTACTTTATTTAAACTAGCAGCCTCCTCCCTCTCCACGGTGCCATCGGTCCCCTGCCCTGCTCCAGGCTAGATGTTTGTGTAGTGCTGTCTGCCACTAAACCATGAATTTCATGAGAGCGGGATTACCTGTCTTGTTCCCTGACAGATAATCATACATCTCTATCAGTTTTTGACACATCATTAGTGCTCCATAAATATTTGTTCAATTAACAAATAATTTAATGAAAAGCTTAAGTAAATGCATAATGAAGAATAATTGTATCAGTATGGCTACATTTTTTTAAGTGGTAATTTTCAATTTCTCAAGACAGCTGAGATGCAGTGAAGAATTCTCAGGGTAAAAGTTCAACTATGTAAAGGAAGAAAGGTATCTGAGAAGTCTTCTACATTAAATACTAGAAGCCAAGTCATATTATTAACAGAGATTCATATTATTTTGTTAAATTTTCATAGTATTGCAAATATCATAAGTTTCATATTATCAGCAGTAGCCTCAAAATGGAGCAGGACATGTAAACAAGTAAAATTTCCATGTTTTAATACATCTATCAATTTTAAATGACGCAGTTTTGATTGCTACATACCAGCAAACTCCAAGAAATTTCCTGGCAATGCAGTAGAATAATTAACTTAATGTACATTCCTGACCTCATAAATCACATTCTTGGATACCCTGAGTTCTTGGTACAAAGACCCTGAAAACAAATGCAAAATTCCTCCTGTACTGACAATAAAACATTGCAAACACAAGAACTCTTTTTAAATGAATATATTTCTCATTACAGTACATCCAAAAATCTGATTCAAATTTTTAATAAAAAGCAAAAACAAAGAAAATGTTAATGCAGTTATATAGCCAAAATTTTTAAGTTGACCATCAGTAGTAAATTAGCTTTCCCTTCATTCACCAAATTATATTACCTTCCATTTTATTTCATGAACTCTACTAAGGATTAGGGTTAGAGGAGTGAACAAGGCAGCCAAGTCCCTGCCCTCAAGATTATATTGTACTTGGGAGGGAAAGGCCTCAGATCAAAAACACAATTAATTACATATTGATAAGTACAATGATGGAAAATCAAATAGAGTAAGAGGAGAAGGGTGGCTATTTTAGACAGCGTGGTCAGAAATGCCGGAAAAGCGCTCGCTTCGGCAGCACATATACAGAAACGCCTGAAAAGATGTTAATTAAACGGGTGCTTGATGAGTGAGAAAGTGGGCAGACACCTGCAGGCAGAGGAAGCAGCAAGTACTAATGCCCTGAAGAAGAAAGTCTGTTCAGGAAAGTTCAAGGCCAACCTGATTGGAGGGGAGTTGGCAATGCTGAGAATGTTAGTAGAAGAGATGGGAGAAGTGGCCAGGAGTCGGAGTGTATAAGGCCTTACACTCAGACATTTGAACTTTGTTTGGATAGTGACAGGAAGCCAATGGAGGGTTTTAAAAATAGTGATTCAGAAGGTCACTGCAGATGCTACAGAAGACAGACTGGGGCAAGAGTGAAAACAAAGGGTATCGGTTAGGAAGCTATTGCAGCAGACCAGACAGAGGTGACTTAGACCAGGATGACATGACGCAGACGGGAAGAGGTGGTAGGGTTCTGAACTTAATTAGAAAATTTGGCAACAGGACTTGCAAATGGATGGGCTTGGGATGCGAAAGAGAAAGGAGAATCAATGATGACTTCTGGCCTGAGTAACTGGGAGAATGGCGGTGGCATTTACTGCAACGGTGAAGACTGAGAGAGAAACAAGTGCTGGGGGTGATCAAAGCTCCCGTCCACGCTAAGATTTGAGATGCTTGATAGTGAAAGATAATGCAGAGGCGACAGGACATATAGGGTAGAAGTCACACATAAATTTGGGAGCCATCAGGCTGTGGATAATATTTAAAACCATGGGATTAAATGAGTCTATCTAGGTAGTACATATAGATTAAAAAGAGAAAGAACAAAAGAGGCTTGAGGACTTAGCCTAGGGTACTTCAACATTTAAGTTGGAAAAAAAAGTAAAGAAAATGGTACAAGAAGGTAGGAGTGACTGAGTATGTCAAATGTTGCTGAGAGTAAGATAAATCTTGAGAATTAACCAATAAAATTGGCAGCATGGCAGTTTCTATAATTATTTTGGGTTCCTGGGGGTGGGGGACTCCTCATACAATACCAAGTAACTCTTGGGCACCAGCAGGGTATTGGAGAATCCAGTTCAATTCACCCTGTCAGAACTCACAGGGCAAGGGCACACTCTCACCCCCAACTTAGAAGGCAGTAGCAAGTCTGTGCTTCCGACCAACTAGCTACAAAGTGGAGGTTCCAACAATCCCCTCAAACTCAGGATGCCAATTCCAAGTCCAGATGTTACCTCCACTTCTGGCTATAAATTAGAGGTTCCCCCATCTTCCTCCTCAGGTTTGATTAATTTGCTAGAGAGTTTTTCAGATCTCAGAAAAACATTGTACTTACTGGATCACCAATTTATTAAAAAGGACATAATGCAGGAAAAACCAGATGGAAGAGATTCACTCACCTCGAATCTCGCCGTGTTCACCAACCCAGAAGCTCTCCAAACCCCATCCTTCAGTGTTTTTATGGAGGCCTCATTCATTACAGACGTGACCGATCAAATCATTGGCCACTGGCAAATGAACTCAGTATCCAGCCCCTCTCCTCTACCTAGAGGTGCATGGGGGGACTGGGGGGAGGGGGGGAGGAGTAAAAGTTTCAATCTCTAATTATATGGTTAGTTGTCCTGGCAACAAGTCCCTCATCCTTCAGTTACCTGAGCAGTTTCCAAAAGTCATCTCATTAACATAACAAAAGAACCTGTCCCTCTTATCACAGGAAATCCCAAGGGTTCTAGGAATTGTGAGCCAGAAAAGGACAAAAACCAATTATGTTTGAGAAAGATAGTGTCCTCATGTGAATGACCAAATGTATATTTCTTATAAATCACAATATCACAATGACCTTGACAAGTACCATCTCATTAGGATGAAGAAGACAAGAGCCTAATTTGGAGTAGCTTCGAGAGAAACTAGGAGATGAAGAAGCATAGATTGGGAGTAGAAACAACTCTTGGGATAATTTTTGCTCTACAGGGAATTAGAAAAATGGGAGAGGGGCTACATGGCAAGAACTGTGACCTTAAGTAGAACATAGTCACTACGAAATCGTGGCCCAGAAGGAAGGCAGCCAGAGGAATAAATACCCCAACCTCTCTTTCCTCTCCCTTTTCTAATCTGTTAATACTTTCCATTGGCCAACTCAGACAGAGGCCGGAAGACAAGGAAAACAAAGTGAAAGGAGATGACAAATGAAGAGAATAGATTTTAAAGATGACAATAATAGCAAACATTTAGTATTTGCTAGGCACTGTTTGAAATGCAATACACGTAGTAACTTCTCACCACAACTCTACAAGACAGGTACTTTTATTATCATCACCATTTTACAGGCAGGAAAACTGAAGTGGTTATGAAACTTGCCCAGTCACACAGTAGTAAGTAGCAGAGGAGCCTGGATCAAACCCAGGCAATCGGGCTCCAGGGTCCACACTCTTAAACCTTACCCTAAATTGTTTCTTTAAGAAGAGATGTTTGTATATTAATAAAAATAATTGAGTATGAAGGTAAATTAACTTCAAATAGAAAAAGAATAATTATAGCATATTCTTTGAATAAATGAGGAAATATCAGAATATAACTTGTCATGGATCTTCTACATTTGCCCTTCCAGATTATCTTTCTTCACTTGCTCTGTACCCTTGGGAAGACTATGTCACCTCAACAGTCTATGTCACCCAGCTTCCTTGTTCTCTGGCTTCCAGTTGGGGCCCACTGTTGGGAAGCACCAGCAGAAGATCAGGGAAGGGAGGAAAATGGGGCTGAGTGTTTATCCCTCCAGCTCCCTCCTTTTGGGCCATGGTTTGGGAGAGGCTGTGCTCCTCTTCCTAAAGCCATAGCTCTGTCAGGCAGCCCCTCCAATGGTGACAGGTCTCCCAGTGTTACAGGAGCAGCTGGCTCTCCCAGCTACTATGGAATTCTCACTGCTCCTACTCTCCGAGTACTTTGACCCCTGGTTAGTCCCTTCAACTCTGCCCATACCTTTGTAAACAGATCCTTCATGAAACTCCCTCTCCGAGAAGGCCTTCTGTTACCTTCCAGGACCCTGACTTGATACTCTATCCAAAAAGAGGAATTAAGCCTGAGATAAGAAAAGAGACAGTTTATCCACTTAAATAAAAGGGAAGGCACAGTATATGGATACAAATGTAGGTAGGCTGGTAGATTAAGGGGTGAAAAGATGAGAAAGTTTCTTTTGTTTGTTTTTTTATTTTCTCAATAAAATAAGAAGAAAGGTTAATGTTGAAAGAGGTGAGGTGTACTGAATTTGAGGAGGAAGAAGGTATGAAATGGTCTCTCTGAGAACCAGAAAGTGAATTTTCCAAGGACATGTAAAAGGCTTTTTGGTCATGAGTTTGAAGTGAAACCAGTTAACAAGGTTGTGTGGGTTTCTCCAGCCACGTTTGAACGGATTGGTGTAGGCATGGAATGGAGACAGGTTTAACCAGAGGCTGTTTTCTTCCAGCAGATGAAGCAAACAACAATGAAATTGCAGATGTATGCAAATGAGTAATTATAGCAATGAATCATACATTCTAAGCTGGGTAAGGAGGGACGGGAAGACTTATGTAGCTAACACATCAGGAAGATGTAGAGGGCTGATGGGTTAGCAGCGCTTGTGGGATCAGAGAACGATTGACATGGGAAATACAGAAATAAACTGGATCAGCAGAAAGTGACGAGTGGTGGTCAGAGAGTGGAGATTTCAGAGGCGTCTGGTTATTAATAAGATGAGAGCAGAACATAAGAGTGGGTACAGGAGATGTGGTGAAGGAAGAGAGTATTGCTAGAAAGCAGAACAAGAAATTGATCCAAGGAATAAGCTGTCCACAAAACAGCCATAATAATGACAACAATTCCAATTAGAAAGTATAAAATTATCACATAGCATGTTACTGTCCATTGTCCTACAACCTTTGTTCATGTGCAGGATTACCACCCCTCCAAATCACCACATTGAAAGAAAGTTGCATCCTCCGTGTTACGTGTAGAAATACTCAAGTTTAAAAAGTGGAAGTATCCTGCACTAAAATATCCTGGGAACCCTGTTAAATAAGTTAAATTTTCCATATTTTAAGGAGCTCCATTCCTAGAAAAGGATATAGTTAAGAAATTAGATTTGTATAAGAAATACGGCAAAAAGAATGTGAACATGAATCAGGAAATGTAACTAGATGTAGCCCTGTACCTAAAATAAACAGGTTTTGTTAATCATATTAATTAATTAATGAAATCTTAAACTCACCTTTATAATTATTGTTCTATTTTGATCAATTCAAGGGCTCTTAAACTCTCAAAAAGCTCTTGCGGCTACTATTCGTAAGCACAAGGCTTGTTTCTGAAGTAACTATTTTCAAATGCCATTTTTTCAGAACTTAAAGTTTTTGTAAAAGAATCATTTAATATTAAGTATAATTTGCGTCTGTGATTTAAAAATACGTAAACTTTTAGGGACTCATAATTAAGACATTTTTATAAGAACTAGCATGCCCACTGGAGTTTTGCGGCTCTGGGCACAGTTGATGACTCATTTGCATACACACAGTCCTGCAAAGAAAGTTCTAATCTTATGTTTTCATAAACGCTTATTATTTTGTCAGCAACCTGGAAACTGAATGTAAGGTAGAACCCAGGGACTGAGAAACTAGAAATCAGGGAAATTGATTTAGGCTAAGAAGTTCCATGGCTTCTGAGCAACAAATAAGATTCAGGATAAATGTTTTCTTAAGCAACACTTAGGACTGACTTAAGTGAACAAACTCAGGTAGACCAATGCCCCTTGTTCTCACCCTCTCCTCTCTTTTACCAGGAGCCAGAGCTAACAGAATGAAGGGGAGCCTTTCCTATGAGACATTTGAGGGGTACTTCTTTCTCCATTGCTCCTTCTTGTGGTTAAGCCTTTTCAACACTGAATGTCAAATGTGAAAGCAGTAGGAAGAGGTAAGGGTCAACACTGAGGACTATGCTTCTGTAGAGTGGGCTCACACACACACCTCCCACCACACCATGGACCTGCAAAGGAAATGTACAGCTCCTTACTGTACCTGTGCTGTGTCCAGCTGCTTCAGAAGCCCTCAAGCCCTGGTTAATGGGGAAAAGTGGCCACCCAATCCAGTTTAAAGTGCAGACTGATTCAATAATTTAAAGTCTCTCTCAACTGAAAATGCACATTCATATAGCTCCGCCTCCTGCTTGTCTCTCTCTCAAATAATGCCCAGTTTATGGGAGTGGACTCCTGGGGGAGGGAGGGTGGCAACATGGTTTATCCACCATCATAGATAGTCCTTGGGGTAGGAATAGGTTGGGTTTACTGGATCTACATGCTGTCCTTTGGCTTCTCTCTGGTCCTTGATCAATGTCCCTATCCATCTGGTCTCTGATGCAGACATCTATTTGATGGGACCTGGTATCCCTCGTTTTGGCTCACGCAAAGCTCCCTGGTGCTCCATCGGGCTGACAACATTCACCTTGGGCTTTACTGACACTATATTCCCAATCCCTCCCTGAGGTCATGTTGTAATTCCCATTTGACACTGACCAGAATGTCCCTGAGACACTGCCTTAATGCCAGCAACTGCCTCCTTCAAACTTCTCCTGATGTAGTAAAAATAAAACACTGTTTGCATAAGCTTTCTGCTCCTTTCCAATGAGTACATTTCTAACTAAAACAAGAACCCAACACCATACCAAGCATGCAGCAACACTCACTCACTCATCCATTTGTTTAACAAATATTTATTTGGTGGCTATTGAGTGCTAGACACTAAGCTAATATAAAAGATACAGCAATGAATAAGATGAAGTAGCTGCTCTTATGGAATTTACATTCCAGTGGAGAAAGTTATGCAAAACACACATAAACAAGATTTCTCCTAGTGACACATACAGTGACAAATGAAACAGGTAGTGTTTCACCTCACACCTGAGAAGTCCAAATTTGATTTCAAGGATAATAATTACCAGAAGGTTTCAATTAATAAATACTATCTAGACATACATGATACAATAACATGAACTTGGCCAGTTCAAATAATTCTTATGACTTTACTGTTTAATTCACATAAATACTTATTTCCAAGTACATACCACACTTGTCTTTATTTGTTTAATGTCTGTCTCCCTTCGTAGACCATGAGCTCCATGAAAATAAGGTCCACACCTCTCATGTCCCTAAACCCTCAGACCTGACACAGTGTTTCCTAGACAGTGGGGTTTCAAAACATTTTGTCAAACAAAACAGTTAATAATGGAATGGATAATCCATGGTAGACCCTGTGTCCCATACTGGATTACAACTATCCCCTGCATTCACGATGCTCACAGCACACTGAAGAAGACCAACATGTAATTGATCACCAATAATGCAGTGTGACAAGTGCTGCACCAGAAATACACACAAGTACTATGGGAACACAGGGAGAAAGTGACTAATTTCACTTAAAGGTGGGGAAGGTGTTAAGGAAGTTTTTAACCAAGAAATAACAAATATTCTTTACCTTGGGATGAATGTTTATACTAAGAAGAACATCCCTATCATGTTCTATTAATTGTATTACTTCTGAAGTTCAATATAACATACACTCTCTTGAAAAAAAAAAATTGCTAACATAATATTACCATAGTATTTCAAGGTATCTTGAAAGGATTTATTCCTAAAACATTCTAGAATCTTCTCTATGTTTTTGTTATTATGTATATCAAACCCCTACACCAGAAAGTTAAACTCAAGGCTAAAATATTTATAATATTACTATCATAGCTATAGGAAAACCTAGATGGGGAAACCTAGTGTGTTCTGTCTGCTTTTTAGCCAGCTACCCTATACAGGGGTAGGCAAAAATAGGTTTACATTTGTCCATGCGGAAAATAAGCAATAATTATCAAATCTGTGTTTCACGTACTCGCAACCATAAACCTACTTTTGCCAACCCCTGGGTTGACGATAGTGACCACCACTAAATTTTCATTGATTAGGTACTTAGCAGGAATCACCAGGACCTTTCTTGCTATCATCAAGGGCTTGGGGTTTCACCACTTTACTCTGAACAGAAGTCTCATATGCCATCAAAAAAAACCTAACTTTTCCCTTTTCGGGAACAGCGCAAACAAAGCATCCTGCTTTTGAAAACCATCGGCCTTACACATAAAGCGCACAAATTCAGTTAAATGGCGCCATCTGGTGGCCTACATCTCGCAGCAACTACACAAAGTCCAGAGCCGAGAACGGCAATTAACCCTCCGGAGGGCATCCGATCTAAAGTCTAATCTAATCTAAACCGAAGAAATACTGGATTCCTGCCTGACATGAAAGACACAACTAACCGCATTCAGTATCTGACAGCTTAGCATTGGAAATAACGAAGGTTGTTGGGGTCACATTTTATGCCTACCACTCTTGTTTCTCAGTCTTCGGAAGAGGTTTAAGACTAATGTGATACCATAACCAACTCCTAGAGGACATTTTAAAAGCATAAATATCAGAAACTCTTAAACCCCTCTTGCAGCCAAGTCTATTTCTTCATTTTCTTTCTGACATCTATGAATCTGTGTAATTTCTTCACCTCAAATACCACCCCCAAAGAAAGTGTCCCCTGCTTCCCCTGCTAAGGTTAAGTCTCTCACTCACAGCGCCCTCTATTTCTCCTTTATGGCATTTGTCACATCGTAAATATATACTATTTGTGCAAATGTGTTTAATGCTCGTGTTCCCAGCGAATGTATCAGAGTGCCTAGCACAGTCTTCAATAAATGTCTTTCGAATGAACAGATGGATGGATGAATGGAGGGGCAGAAGGCAGATGGAGAAAATGTCCTTCTCTAGCCTCTCTTCTTACTCAAATCCTATCAGTTACGAGACCAGCTCAACTTCATATTTTGTATTACTAAAGCTTCCCTAACAACACCAGTCTACAGTGATCCCCACATTCTCTGAACTCCTACAGCATTTTGGTCCAGCCTCCAGAGTTTACTCCTTAATGCATACCCTGTCTCATACTTGTTTCTATGTATGTGAATATTACCTTCCCAATTGACCTTAACCTCCTTACAGGTACCGAAACTGACCTTTATTAACTTCCAGCATGGTCAATAGACATTTGAAAAGATGCTCAACGTTATTAATAACCAGAGAAATGCAAATTAAAACCACAATGAGATATCACCTCACACCTGTCAGAATGGCTATCATCAATAAATCAACAAACAAGTGCTGGTGAGGATGTGGAGAAAAGGGGAACACTTTTGCACTGTTGGTGGGAATGCAGACTGATGCAGCCACTGTGGAAAGAAGTGTGGAGATACCTCAAAAAAATTAAAAATGGATCTGCTTTTTGACCCAGTGATCCCACTTCTGGGAATATATCCAAAGGAACCCAAAACACTAATTCGAAAGAACATAAGCACCCCTATGTTCATTGCAACATTATTTACAATAGCCAAGTAATGGAAGCAGCCCAAGTGTCCATAAGTAGATGAGTGGATAAAACAACTATGAGATATTTACACAGTGGAATACTACTCAGCCATAAAAAAAGAAGAAAAGTTTACCCTTTGCAACACCATGGATGGACCTGGAGAACATTATGCTGAGTGACATAAGCCAGTCAGAGAAAGACAAATACCATATGATTTCACTCCTCTGTGGAATCTAATGGACAAGCTGAACTAACAAGCAAAACAGAGACAGACTCACAGATGGAGAGCAGATGACAGCTATTGGGAGGGAGGTTAGGGGGTGGAGGGATTGAGCAAAAAGGAAAAAGAACTCATGGATGTGGACAACCATGTGCTGATTGCTGGGGTGAGGGGGTTTAAGGGGACTAAATGGTAATGGAAAACAATACAATGAAGACTAAATAAAAAAAATAATAACATCCATCCACATATATCCATGTAAATAGGTAAACACTTCATAAATACTTCATTATTATTACTGTTGCAATAACTACAATACCAGCACTGTTTTACTTAAATGGGTATTGTAAACAAATAAGTAGGAACATACTAGACCTTAGTATATAAGAATTTAACATTTACCGCTTTGACCAGTCAAGATTTATTTGAAGGTTCATGACATGTAGTAATGTATTAGTTTTACTGGAGAACATGCTTCAAGGTTGTGAGTGGCAGCAAGCCACTTACTTACTCACTTAGGTAAGTAAACCTCATACAATGTAGCTTTGTTGTTCTCTATCCTTAGCACCATAGATAGAAACTATCATTAAGTATCCAAAGGAGGGGTGGGGAAGCCAAACCCTGGCTAGTTTTAGCTCAGTGGATTGAGCACAGGCCTGCAAACCAAAGAGTCGCTGGATAATTCCAGCGGCACATGCCTGGGTTGCAGGCTAGGTCCCCAGTAGGGGGTGCATGAGAGGCAACCACACACTGATATTTCTCCCCCT
>VMDR010015767.1:0-21908 GCA_007922815.1 Macrotus californicus | reverse complement strand
ACTTAGTGCTCCATTTCCATCCCCGAACTTTCATCCTGCAAACAATGTTGCTTCCCCCCCACTGGACTGTCAGCTCCGTGAGGGAAATGAGCATGCGTGTTTTCTTTATGACCAGGTTCTAGCAAGTGTCTGTCAAGTGAGAAATTCTTAACTAATCCTTGTTTGGTGAGGAAATGAGAGAAAAACAAAATGTAAAATATGCAGTTTAACTTAAAAGTTTAAATCACACATCCTGATTTTTTATTTTATGTGTTAGGTTGGGATCAGAAACTAATTTATTTGAATTTAAGCATGTTGTATTGTCTAGCAGACCCCCATACAAAACTGGAACATATTAATATTGTAATATATATATTTATATATACACTTTTATTCCAATATACATATTGGAATATGTATTATATTCATATATGTCTGGTAATACTGATTTGGAAATGATGAATAACTCAAGTTTATGCATTTAGTTTGAGGACATACTTTTAAAAGCAGAGAAAATCAGAAAGATGTATAATTATTTCTTATATCCAGAATTCTTTAATAATTGCCACCCAACATAGTATATGCCCAGCTTCCTCTGCAAACAAAAGTTTCTGTCATCTGATCTCACTCCTGAAGCAGTGTGTCTCAGGAGATATGCCATCAGCAAACTATCCCTAGGGGATCTGGGCAAGCAAACCAAGCTGTGGACTCTTCTTCCCTCCAGGGCACAGCAATTTTGGTACAAAGAAATCAGGTTAAAACATATGACAGGGAGAGCATTAAATGGAGGAGAAGAGAAACTTTAAATTGAAGATCAAAGACAACTGACATATTTCTAGCCTCAGTTTTTATACTTTTTCTATGTGAACTAATTCATGCATGGTTTCAATATCTCTGTGTTGAATACCCCTCCCATCTCTCAGTCCAGTTCTCTCTCTTTGATGCCTCAGATTCAACATCTAAAACAGAGCACCTTCACCTGCAAAAGTATACCTCTACTGTTTTCCCATCTCCCTAGTCACTGAAAGAAGACATCATTGCGTCACTCCTGATCTTGTTCCCTGCTCAACTACTAAAACTCTATTGAATTGCTCTCTAAAATCTCTCAGTCTTTTCTCCTTTATCCCCTTTCCTGTTTCTTACCTGATTTTAAGATTCTCTCATCTGGTTGTAATACTTCCCTCACTGACATGACTGCTTTGCCCTAACTCATCTCACTTTTATTCATTCATTTGAAAGAATATTGGGTCCTTAATGGGAAGTGGGCCAGGCTGCCCTAGCTGGTGTGGCTCAGTGGGTTGGAGTGTCATTCTGTATCCCAGTCAGGGCACATACCTAGGTTGTGGGCTGTATCCTTGATCCCCAATTCTCTGCCTGGGTGCATACAGGAGGCAACCAATTAGTGCTTCTGTCCTGCATCAGTCTTTCTCTCTCTTCCTTCCACTCTTTCTGGAAGCAATGAAAAAGATGTCCCTGGGTGAGGATTAAAAAAAAAGAAGTAGACCAGGCACTGGAGAGATATCAAGAACGCTAAGACACAGCTCTCAGCCTCAAAGGGCTCAGTCTATTACACGATGTAGACATATAAACAAATGATTGGAGAATAATTTGATAATTGTAGTGATAGAAATATACCCAGGGTATTATACCAGCATGGGGAAGGGCACAGAACCTACTTGGGTGGTATGTGCAGATGTATGTGTGTGCGGATTAGCAATGACTCCTTGTAAGGTGATGACACTGCTGGGACTTAGAGGAGGAAGGTATAGGGAAGATGTGATGATTGATGAGAGAATGGGAAGTTAGAGAGAAGCCTCTAAGACATTTCAGGCTGAAGAATCTTCCTAGCAAAAGCACAGGAGCAAGAAATAACATGGCATGTGTGTGTATGGGTTAACAAATATTTTTATATTGCTAACATGTCAAGTGTCCAGTGGGGGTGGGCAGAGATGAGACTGTGTCATTAAGCAAAGACCAGATCGGAGAGGACCTTGTATTCCCAGTCAGGGAGTTTGGACTTAACCTGGAAAATGAAGGAGCTCCACTGATGGTTCCATGCCAGAGAGTAACATGGACATATTATCACTTAAGCAGATTATTCCGATGACAATGAGGTAGACAGATGTGAGACTTCTGCTATAGTAGAAAACACGAACTAGGACAGAGATAGGCATGGAGTTGGGAAATATAGAGGCAACAACGTCAGCAGGACCCGTTTGAGGAAGAGGGAGAACGTGGATGATGTGATTCTAGATTGCATGTGTGGAGATGCCGTCATTAGAGCTAGAGAATATGAAAGGAGGGGCACACCTGGTAGAAAAAACAATGAAGTCACTTTTGGATGATTCTGAGGTGCTTGCGGGATATTCAGCAGGCAGTTGGATATCAATATCTGAAAAGGAAGGGACCTGGCCCCAGATGTCCTGGGTAGTGGTCATCATTTGTCTGCAATGGGCTGTCTCTCTAAGATGCTTCGTTGTAGGCAAGAACAGCCCTTGAATAGGTGGATAGGTGCGAAGTGAAGGAGATACCAATGTGCTCCAAGCCCTGCTATGAGATTTCAACTTGGCAACATGATCCTGGCTCTCCAGTCTTTTCCTACAACTTGGCAGATCTGTGGGCTGGTTAAGAGGGAATTTTTATTGATGATCCTGGTAACTTTGACCCTGAGTGTGGATTAACAATTTTAAAACCCCTTTTCCCATTACAAACTTGTTTCTGATGCTTTTTATCCCGGGCATACTTCTCCATTATAATGTATCCAGCCTCTCTGCAAGAAGAATGGAATGGACCTGAAGTGAGGACATTTTTTCCTTTGACTGGAGGAGGGCACTGAGGTAGCCAAGGGTGGGGTAGTGAAGTTGGCACAGAGGGCCATTAGGCGGGCTGTAGATTCTCAATTTGTTTTATGTGGTATTCATTTGAGATTGTTGTATTTCTTCTATCTTTTTCTCATCCTCATCAAATCAGATAAAAAAGAGAAAAAGAGTGTTGTCCTTGTAATTTCATTAAGCATTCAAGCTTAGTGAGACTGTACTATGTGCCCAGTAGTGTTGTATGTGCTTGGGATTTAAAATGGCCATGACACAGGTCTCGACCTCAAGATTCAGCGTACAACGGTAGTTCTCGATGCTAGCTATGCTTCGTCCTAGGTAATGCCAGAGTGATGTGGAGCTTTAAACCACTCTGTGTCCCACACCAGACCAACTGCATCGGAGTCCTTGGGGTAGGGTTTTGATATCAGAAGATGTTTTTTTATTATGGAAAAGTTAAAGATAGAACTTAATCTATCAGATAGATAAAGATATCAAGAATAGGATAATGATGCCCTTCCCCCATGTATGTATCACCCAGACTCAACAATGATTAACAAATGGCCAAGCTTGCCCTGGCTGGGTAGCTCACTTGGTTAGAGCATTGTCTCAATATGCCAAGGATGTGGGCTTGATCCCTGATCAGGGCGCATACAAGAAGCAACCAATAAATGCATAAACAAGTAGACCAACAGATGGATGTTCCTTTTTCTCTCTTTCTCCCTCTCTCCCTTCCTCTCTCTCTAAAATCAATCAAAATTTTTTTAAAAGGTCAATTTTACTTCTTTCATAACCTCCCCCATACCTTTTCACTATTGGATTGTTTTATAGAGAAATTTCCAAAAGCCTATCAACTCGTCCTTGATTACTCTGATATGTATCTTTAAAATTATTTATAAAACGCAATATCTTCATCATACCTAACACAATAAAAAAAGTTCTTTAATACCGTCAAATATCCAGTAGGTTGTTAAATTTCCTAGTTGTCTCATAAACAACTTTTAGCAGTTGGTTTGTTTGAATTAGAATACAAGCAATGTTTACATATTGCATTTGGTTAAGATACCCTTTCCATTTATTTTAATTTATAGGCTCCTCCTCAATCTTTTTTCTCTTCTTTGCTCCTTATTTTTGAAGAAACCTCATCCTTTGTCTTGCAGAATTTTTCCCACTTTGGATTTTTCTCACTACACTCACATGGTCCTGTCATGTTCCTTTGTTTCTTGACTTCATGGAAACCAATCATTAGATCTGTTCCATACTCAGGTTGGGCTTTTTAGAAAAAAATCTCTTAGGTGATGGGGTAGCCCCTGTTGTATCACATCAGTAGGCACATCAAATTTGCGAGCAGTGGGTGTATCCTAAAAAGATGGAGCAAGTCACTAATATTATAAAGAACTAAGATTTTCAACAGAAGGAAAAAAAAGAGATGCAAACATAAAATCAAAATAGACAAATAAAACCTTTAACCCTAAACTCAAATTGGAAAGGTCAGAATAAAATCCTAATATATTTTCTCCTTTAAAAAATATGTATTTCCGAACTGTACACAAAAAGGGCCTGTGAAAAATAACCAGTTTAGGAGCAATGGGCACCTTTAAGCCCATATTATAGTTTCTAAACACCATTCCTCATGAAAACTTATCAAAACTGCTTGGAGAATTGCACAGGTCAGGTCTGAAGCAGAAAATGCATGAAATGAGACTAGAATTTCCTTGCCTTTTCTGTATGTACTTCAAGACATACAAGGAGTAAAAGAAGAAAAGTTCTTTATGAAAAATTCTAATAAATGAAAAAAGAATAAAAGAATTAGTGCCAAAGTGCAAAGTTAGGTTCTTTTGTTTTGCGTTGCCTATTTTACTCTTTTGTTCCAAAAGGGAGGGATTATAATTTTGGGATCCTCTTCATGCCAGTCTTTGGGATGATCTGTATCTTGCCCTAACACCCCTCCACTGTGAGCACTGAGTGGTGAGACTGAACGGGCACATTCTTCAGTGGTCCCTGCGAGGTTGTGTTGGTATCAGCAGTGCTGGATCAGCCTTCCTTTCAACCCCTTCCTGGGAAACTCTCTCCCCACATCATTAATAATAGCAAAGGGATTCTATTCCAGCAGGTCTTACCCCCTGGGTTCCTGCTGAGGACTTCCAGGGATTCCCATGAGTAATTAGTAATTACCATCCCAACACCTGGCCATGCTACCCCAAGGGGATTTATCTACTCCCTGTGATTCCTGATATGTTGATCATCTTCCAGAAAGTTATAGTGACTGCCTGGCCAGATGCTCTGCTCACTGCACAGTTAAATGCAAATATGGGCAGTTGGAAGTAGTGTGGAAATCAGGCCTGGTAGCACAGGGTTCACTAGGAAAAACTCGTGAACACAGGATTGGCCTCCCCTTGTCCATCTGGTGGAACACCAGACTCCCTCTTCCTGTGAGGTGGGGCATTTAAGCTAAAAGATGGAAGAAGTACTGGCCCCTTTCCTGCCATCAGGACCGGGTGCCATAGCAATAGAGTGTGACATCTCCTAGTTTCTGGTCTGTTGCTGCTGGATCTGTTTCCAAGTTGGGAAAATCATGGGCCTTCTTATAGTGTGATCAGATGGCGGGGGTCCAAGCCTTGTAGTTATAGCACTTTGAGCAGACATGCTGGTGGCAGATTTTCCATGTGAGTGTTCAGGATGGAGGAAGTTGCAGCCCCAGCCTGAGCTCCAGCCCCAGCCTTGGCATCATCAGGATGAGGGGGATGCTGGGATCCAAGTCAACGAGAATTGATGATCTTAAACACAGGGCTACAGTGGTTTCCTGAGAGCTTTACAGGAGGCCCACTCCTTCTCTGGGAGACTAGCCTGCGGGGGTCAGTCCTGGGTATGTTAATCCTTTCATCTCTGTACATTTGGGTTGTTTTCAGGCTTTTGGAGTTGGAAATGGGGCAGCAATAATTAGCCTAGTGTGCTTCTCCTTTTGGAAATTCCCATCATATATTTAAGATTGAGCCCTGAAAATGGGATTGCTGTGTCAAAAGCCACTTGCAATTTTTTTTCAAATCAATCAAAAATTTTTATTTTATTTTATTTTTTTTAAATTACTTTATTGTTGTTCAATTACAGTTTGAATTTTCCCCCTACCACTCTCCCCCGACCCCAGCCAATCCCACCCCCCTCCCCCACTACCACCCTCCCCTTTGGTTATGTCCATGTGTCCTTTAGAGTGTTTCCTGGAAACCCTTCCCCCCACTATTCCCTCCCCCTTCCCCTCTGGCCATTGTTAGATTGTTCTTAATTTCAATGTCTCTGGTTGTATTTTGTTTGCTGATTTCTTTTGTTGATTATGTTCCAGTTAAAGGTGAGATCATGTGGTATTTCTCTCTCACCGCCTGGCTTATTTCACTTAGCATAGTGCTCTCTATTTGCAATTTTTAAAGCTTTTCCTTAGTCTCTCTTTTAGGGCTTGTGCTATTTAATAAGAACTTAAAAAAGTTCTCTAAGCCAGGGGTCCCCAACCCCTGGGCTGTGGACCCATACCAGTCTGTGGCCTGTTAGGAACCAGGCAGCAGGGAAGCTCGCCTGAGCTCCACCTTCTGTCTCTGCCCTTCCTCCCCCACCCCATGCTCTCACTGAGGAAATACGGGTTCCTGGTGCCAAAAAGGTTGGGGACCACTGCTCTAAGCAATTTTCATGCACAGGCAGTATTGAGAAACACTGGTGTAAAATAGATTTCTGAGAATTTCTTATATCACCTTGAAAATTATTTAGGCTCTTCTATTTCTTGGTAAATCTCTGATTAGGTCTTCAGTTAAAAAAAAAATCCCATCAAGAAACAGGGGAAATTGATCTTAATAATATATATTATTTCATCCAATATGTCTAAAATATTTCAACATGTAATCAATATAAAATTACATTTGGGATATTTTACATTTTTTGTACTAATCTTCAAAATCCAGCATATATTTTATACCTGTGACTCATTTCAATATGGACTAGCCATATTTCAAATACTCATAGACATGTGGAGGCTGGTGGCTACCATGATGGACAACCCAGGGCAAAGTAGCACCCTCCTACTCACAAGCCCTTTATTACTCTCATAGCACTTATCATAATCTAAAATTATCTTATCTATTCATTCTTTATGTGCTTACTATTTGTCTTCCCTTCTACAATGTGAGCTCCATGAGAGCAGGGTTTGTATCCTGTTCACTGCTGCATGCCTGGCCACCAGTACTAAAAAAATGTTTTGTTAAGTGGATAAAAGCTTACTTGTAAGTAGATGATTGAATGGCTCAATGATTGAAAAAATGGCTGAGGCTGCTTAGTCTCTAGAGGCATCTAAATGTTTGATCCCTGCCTTACCCGATCACTTTACTCTTCTAAGCCTGGAAAAGATACAGGTAAATTTATCAGTTTGAAGGGGCTGTGCCTGGCTGCTGTAGCTCAGTGGATTGAGTGTGGGACTGTGAACCAAAGAGTCACTGGTTTGATTCCCAGTCAGGGCACACGCCTGGGTTGCAGGCCAGGTCCCCAGTAGGGGGTTGTGCAAGAGGAAACCACATACTGATGTTTCTATCCCTCTCTTTCTCCATTCCTTTCCATCTCTCTAAAAATAAATAAATAAAATCTTGAAAACAAAATTTGAAGGGGTTGTAAGAATTAAATAATGTGTATAAAATTGTTTCATAAACTGTTCTGGCCAAGACGGAGGTATAGGTAGGTGCACTTTGTCTCCTCGCACAACCAAAAGAAGGACAACAACAAATTTAGAAACAAAAACACCCAGACCTGACAGAAAATCGAACTGAAATGGAAGTCCAACAACCAAGGAGTTAAGGAAGAAACATTCATCCAGACTGGTGCACCGAGACAAAGAAATATGGCTCAAATGAAAGAACAGATCAAAACTCCAGAAAAAGAACTAAGCAATGAGGAGATAGCCAACCTACCACATACAGAGTTCAAAACACTGGTAATCAGGGTGCTCACAGAAATGGCTGAGTATGGTTACAAAATAGAGGAAAAAATGAAGTCTATGAAAAGTGAAATAAAGAAAAAATACAGGGAACCAAGAGTGAAGGGAAGAAAAGCAGAACTCAAATCAATGATTTGGAGCAGAAGGAAGAAATAAACATTTAGCGAGAACAGAACGAAGAAACAAGAATTCAAAAAAATGAGGAGAGGCTTAGGAACCTCCATGACAACTTAAAACGTTCCAACATTGGAATCATAGGGGTGCCAGAAGGAGAAGAGGAAGAGAAAGAAATTAAAAACTTATTTGAACAAATAATGAACTTCCCCAATCTGGCAAAAGAAACAGACTTCCAGGAAGTCCAGGAAGTCCAGGAAGTTCAGAGAGTCCCAAAGAAGTTGGACCCAAGGAGGAACACACCAAGGCACATCATAATTACATCACCCAAGATTAAAGATAAGGAGAGAATGTTAAAAGCAGCAAGAGAAAATGAGACAATTACCTACAAAGGAGCTCCCATAAGACTATCAGCTGATTTCTCAAAAGAAACCTTACAGGCAAGAAGGGGCTGGAAAGAAGTATTCCAAGTCATGAAAGGCAAGGACCTACATTCAAGATTACTCTATCCAGCAAAGCTCTAATTTAGAATGGAAGGGCTGATAAAGTGCTTCCCAGATAAGGTCAAGTTAAAGGAGTTCATTATTACCAAACTCTTATTATATGAAATGTTAAAGGGACTTAAGAAAAAGAAGATCAAAACTATGAACAGTAAAATGACAACAAACAACCATCACAACTAAACCTAAAAAAACAAAAACAAAAACAATCTAAGCAAAGAACTAGAACAGGAACAGAATCACCGTAATGGAGATCACATGAAGGGTTCTCATCAGGGGAGTGGTTGGGGAGAGAGGGGGAAAAGGTACAGGGAATAAGAAGCATAATTGGTAGATACAAAATAGACAGGGGGAGATTAAGAATAGTATAGGAAATGGAGAAGCCAAAGGACTTAATATGAATGACCCATGGACATGAACTAAGGGTGAGGGGAATGCCAGTGGGAGAGGGGGTAGGGTGGAGGGGAATAAAGGGGAGAAAAAAAAATGGGACAACTGTAATAGCATACTCAATAAAATGTACTTGAAAATTGTTTCATAAGCTATAAAGTCTTCTGTGAAAGGTACTTATTATTATTAAGTGATTTCCATTGATGGTGACTGTTAGCAATTTGGGGGTATAAGAGTATGAAACAGTGAGGTTTTTGGAATCTCAGATTACTGGCTCTGCCATTTACCAGTTGTGTGACCTGGGTGTATTGCCTACTGTTTCTGTTCTACTAAAACAGAATCTCGCAGAGAGGAGCCTGGCAACCTGGATTTTTGACAAATGCCCCAAGTGGTTCTTATTATCAAATAAGTTTGGGAAACATGGGATATGAAATTACTGATCTACCAGGGTTATCTGTGGTACCAGCTGAGACCTGGTTACCCTGTTGAGCCCTTACTTTGAGTTAGTGTCTTTGACTGAGTGCCCAGCTTGGGAAAGATTAGTGAACAGCCATGAGAAAGATAACACCTCATCAGCTAGATGGGCAGTATCACCCTGGTGATCAACAGGACGACAGGTGCTGCTGCCAACTCACGCTCCTTCTCACCTGAGGGCTGAGGTCAGCTCTGGCTTCAGTCACTGGCTGTGGTGTGCTTTTCGGCCAGAAGCCGAAATCATGACAGAGGGCCTTAGGAAGAAGCAGCAGACTCTGTCCACCTTTGAAAGGTCAGCTATCTAAAAGAGGGATCCCTGGTGGTGGCCACTGAGAAGGCACTTGCCACCTGTTTTCAGGTCCTCAAATAGGAAGCCTCTGAGTTGTTATCAGTCCTCTTGGAATGAAGCATAGCAATATCAAGACAGCCTGCTGATGAGTGCTGGGTGGCTATGGCACATATAAACTCTTCACGCTCTGCTGTAAGTTAAAAAAATATTTATTGTCTTCTTCTAATTTCCTTTAAATAATCTTTAATATTTAGTATTTGAAAGCCCTCCTAACTGCCCACCTAAAACATACAATCCTCAACTTCACTCAAAATAAAAGACTGATGCCATCTTTTAATCATTTCTTTTTCTTTTCTTCTGTTATTTTAAAAACATCTATCCAGTTGAAGACTTGGCTAATGTGGCTCAGTGGATTGAGTGCAGGCCTGCAAACCAAAAGATCGCCAGTTCGATCCCCAGTCAGGGCACATGCCTGGGTTACAGGCTAGGTCCCCAGTTGCAGGCAACTGATCAATACTTCTCTTGCACATTGATGTTTCTCTCCCTCTTTCCCCACCTACCCCTCTCTCTAATATCATTGGGCATGTCCTCAGGTGAAGATAAAAAAATACATATACAAAGTTATCCATTACAATATTAATTATAGTGCAGTATTCATAACAGTACTATTTATAATAACAAGACTGAAAACAACCTAAATATCCATCAATGGAGGACTGGTTATGTATAACTCAATGGTATAGTCATACATGGAAATACTATGCAGCTGTTAAAAAGGTCTTTATACACTGACACATGCACTGTATGTTGTCTATCTTCCTCTCCAAATTCACTGTTTACTCTCTCTGCCTTCTTTTGTTCCCTGGAATCAGCTGGGCTCCACTGCTCTCTGGTTTCTGTTGGTAAGGCCAGGGGGAAGCACCTGCAGGAGTTTGTTCCTTGGCTCTCTCTTCCATGGGCCTCATGTGAGCAGAGCAGTGGTTCTCTCCCAAAGGCCACGGCTCCTACTGTGCAGGGTTCCTACAATATTGCCCCAGCCCAAGTCTAGGGGAGAGGAAGCTTCCAACGGATGCTAGCTCTGGGGTACTTTGCCACTCATTATTGGGGTGTGATGATGTTTTATTGAATTCTACACTCAGTGGTGACATGTAATCACTGAGAATATATTGTTACCTTCCTGGAACATTGTACAGAGAGAAGTCCAAAGGCTTAGAGAGAGAGAAACACTTTAGTTCGAATCTCTAAGCCAGCTGCTGATTATATACTGCAAGAGGTCAGGAGAAGGCTCATTTCCTAAGACATTAGAATGGACATTAGAAGCAAAAGGAGCACCAGCATCTTTGAAAAGTTCTATCTGGGCTCGAAGCAAGGTAGGAGGTGCTGCAGGGGAGTTTTGGTGGGGATAATGGAATCTGGAGTGGTGGCAGCCATGTGGCAGTGAGAGACAAGGAGAGCGCTACTACAACAAGCCCTGGGGCTCCTGAGTGGAGCCAGAGGTTTTGATCCACAGGGATCTGTGATGGTGGCTAATGAATCTCTGGGTCCTTAGGAATGAAATAGATGGGCAGACTTCTAAGGCACTGCTTGACCTGATAAGAAGAAAAATATTCTAGGAAAGGAGGGAAGAAATTTGGCCTGGGCTCTTGTTCAGTTTCCAGATCTAAGACAAGACACGGCCTGGAGCCCCTTGATTAAGAAGGAGGTACCACTTACTGAGGAGGGACTCTGTGGTGTGGCCACAAACCTTCCTTGGAGGGACTTGCAGTCACTTACCAGAGTGACTATACAACAGAAAAAGTTTATATCCAGACCTTTCTTGAGTTACTAGATACTGGCTCTAACGTGACACTAATTTCTGGAGACTTAAACTGCTCTTGTGATCCTCCTGTTGAGAAGGGGCTTAGAGAGCCTAAGTGATGGATGAAGTCTTGTTTCAAGCCTGTTGCAAAGCAGGTCTAGAGGGGTCTTGAACCGGTCTTGTGCTTATTTCTCTCTTCCCAGATAGTCGAGTGGTAACAGATATACTCTGCAAATTGATGAACCCTCATATTGTCTCCCTGACCCAGGGAGTGTGTGCTATTAGGTAAGAAGGGGCCGAATAGAAAAGCTCCTGCAATTGTCTCCATCCTGACCTTTGACCCAACATAATAAACCAAAAGCAACAGCACATCCCTGGAGGAATTACAAAGATTTCATGACTCAATCAAAGACTTAAAAAACACATAATATATAATTCCTGCCATAAACAATTTACCTCACCTGTTTGGATAGTGCAAAAGCCAGAAGGTCTTGGGGCATGTAGACTGCGTGACATTTTTCAGGAGCAGTTCCAATCCTAGCTGAGATTCTGGACACACAGCATCTTTACTGGCGCTCACTGCCTGGCACCGACCGGTCTTTTACTGCTGATTCACTAGACTGTTTTGTTCATTGCCGTCAGTGAAGACAGTCAAAAGCAGTTTGCCTTTGTGAAGCTGGGAGATTACGACATTTCCAGTTTTACCTGAGGGCGATATCAGCTCTATTTCTGTCACAACACAGTCCAGAGGGAACTTGACCATCTCGCTGTCTGACAGGGTCACATTGGTCTTCTGTATTTGTAAAGCTATATTAGCTGGACCTAGTGAATTGGAAAGGCACCGATACCACAGTAAAAAAACATGCATGTCAGAGGATGGGAAATAAGGCCAGCAAAGGTCTTGGCCATAGTAGGGATGTTTCTATGGACATCCAGGGGCCTGGGGCATGTTTAGATAGCTCCCTAAAGTGAGAAATAAATTGCTTCACTTTTTACCTTGCACCACGGAGAAAGAGGCACAATGCATGGTGGGCCACGTTTGATTTTGGTGGCAACATACACTATATTTAGGCATGATGCTCTGACCCACATACTGGGCCAGTGTTAACTGGTGCCCAGTGGAAAGACTCTCTAGCAAGCCAAGGCTGTGGAACAAAATGCCCTGCCATGCGGGCCTTATAACCCAGAGACCCTGCAGCCTTGGCAGTGTCTGTGCAGACTGAGGTACTGCACGGGGCCTCTGGTGAGACCCAGGCTCCCAGGATTTCAGAGTTAGGTCATGTTCTCTTCCCCTGACCAGTGTTCCGTCTTTGAAAAGTAGCTCTCGGCTTATTACTGGGTTCTGCCATAGACTGATTGACTATCTAATTATGGCATTAATCAACTCTGTGTCCCCAATCACCCATCACAAACTGGACGTATTGGACATACAGACTCATAGACTTGGACACATGCAGCAGCGTTCCAACGTTAAAGGAGGGCGGAATATCCAAGACTGAGCTGAGGAGTTCTGGAAGGCACAAGTAACTGCACGACCCGGTAGCCCAGACTCCCACAGAGCCTGCGCTAGTGCACTGCTACCTTTCCTTCAACTACAGGCCACATGGGGATTCCCTATGCACAGTTTCTGGAAGAGGAAAAGGCACAGGCCTGGTTCACACACGGGACCTCTACAGTGTGCTAGCCCCACAAATGCAGATGGCCATGCTTTTCAGCCTCACTTAGAGAAGTCCCAGAAAGTATGATGTGAGAAAAATTTCCCAGGGCACAGAACATCAGGTGGACATTTGGTCACCTGCTTAGCATGGAAGGAAAATGACCTGATATATGGATCAATGCTACTTTCCAGGCAGTGATTAATGCGCCGGTCTGAGTGTCAGGGAAAGAACAAGACTAGAAGTTTGGGACAAACAAATCTGTGGGAGAGCTTTGTAAGAATAGAGTAAATGGGAACAGAATGTGAAAACATTTCTCAGCCATGTGCATGCTCACCAAAGGTCATGCACTGCAGAGGGGTGACTCAGTAATCAGGGAACAAAAGGATCCTCAATCAGTCTGCCTTTCTCCCCAGGCACTCCTTTACTTACTTGTTGAGACAGCATACAACATGACCCTGGCAGCAGGGACTTCCCCTCACCTAGGTGATCTGGCCATCACCCCAGCTTGAGTGCCCAGACTATCCATAGCAGAGACCAAGGGTGGGGTCAGCCAGGCACTGGGTGGCAGGTTGATTACATGAGACCCGTTGAATCATGGAAGGGGCAGCGTTTTGTTCTTAATGGGTGAACGCACATTCAGGCTATGGATTTGCTTTCCCCTCTCACATTGCTGCTGCTAGCATTTGTTGACTTAAAGAAAATTTTATCCTGTATTGGTAACAACATCCCATCCAGCACTGACCCCAACCACAGTCACATTTTATGGCAAAGATGTGCAACAGTGGACTCATGTTCTCAGAATTTATGAGTCGTATCACATGTTGCATCACCCAGAAGCACCTAGCTTGAGAGGGTCGTGGAAACACATACTGAAGCTGAGGTGCTGTTCCAGAGAGTACAGTCTATGCTGTAACCCTGGGACCACTCCACCGTGATGATCCAGGGGTCCAAGGACCAAATGGTGGAGTGGGAATGGCCTCTCTCATGATTTCTTATAACTCACTTTCAGAATTTCCCTTCCCAGGCCTGTAACCTCGGATTCCGTGTGTTTGGAGGCTCAGGTGTCCCAGGTAAGAATGCTTTCCCAGATAACACGGCCAGGCAGTCTTGTTATATTAAAAATCAAGACCCAACGCTTCCTCTCTGGCCATTTTTGGCACCCTCTGTTTTTAGACAGTTTAATGAGTGAACCTAAGAGTCCCTTTCCTTTCCTCCCCTCCCTCCCCTCTCCTTTTCTTTCCTTCCTTCCTTCCTTCTTTCCTTCCCTCCTTCCTTCCTTCCCATCCTCACCAGAGGATATGTTTATTGATTTTAGAGATGCAGGAAGGGGTGTGGGGTGAAGGAGAGAGAAACAAACATCAATGGGAGAGAGAAACATCTATTGGTTGCCTCCCATTTCTGGACTGGGAATCAAACCCACAACATTTTGGCGTACAAGGTGACGCTCTAACTAACTGAACCACTTGGCTAGGGAAAGACCTTGTTTTGAAAAAGCTGATAACATCAAAGTACTGTATACTATCCATATTTGTTGCAGAAATAATTACCGGAATTTTAAAACATTAAATAAGCTGAATCAATGGTTATGACTATAGTTTTCAACCAATATATAGATTTTTATTCAAGGTCTGGGCTTGATTTCTACGTAGTATTATTTATATGCATTCCCTGTGCCTATTTTTATCAAAATGGGGGCTTTTGAAAGACAAATCTGACTTTGTTTCAATTTTATTTTATTTATTTTTTTCAGATGCTTTTGGGAGGAATTAAACTTCTAGCTAACAACAAGTTTAAGTCTTCCATAGTTGTCCACTTCTATTTATTTATTTTTCTAAATATATTTTATTGACTATGCTGTTATGTTTTTCCCAATTTTTTTCCCTTTGCCTCCCTCTGCCTGGTGCTCCTTTTCCCTCCAGCAAGCCTTCCACCCTTAGGTCATGTCTACGGGTTGTGTGTGTAAGTTCTTTGGCTTCTCCCTTTCCTACACTATTCTTAACATCTCTGTCTATTTTGTGGCTACCAATTATGCTTCTTGATCCCTGCACCATTTCCCCCTTTCTACTCCTCCCTGCTCCTAGTGATAACATTTCAAATAGTCCCCATACCTATGACTCTGTTCCAATTCTGGTTGTTTGCTTAGTTTGGTTTTATTTTGTTTTTAGTTTTTAGATTCATTTGTTAATAGTTGTGAGTTTGTTGTCATTTTAATGGTCATAGTCTTGATCTTCTTTTTCTTACATAAGTCCCTTTAACATTTCATATAATAAGGGCTTGAGGATGATGAACTCCTTTAATTTTGCCTTGTCTGAGAAGCACTTTATCTGCCATTCCATTCTAAATGATAGCTTTGCTGCATACAGTAACCTAGGTTGTAGGTCCTTGCTTTTAATCACTTTGAATACTTCTTGCCAGTCCCTTCTAGCCTGCAAAGTTTCTTTTGAGAAGTCAGCAGACAGTCTAATGGGAACTCCTTTGTAGGTAACTGTCTCCTTTTCTCTTGCTGCTTTTAAGATTCTCTCTTTATCTTTAACCTTGGCATTTTAATCATGATGTTTGTTGGTGTTGGTGTGATCTTCTTTGTATCCATCTTGTTTGGGACTCTCTATGCTTCCTGGACTTGTATATCTATTTCCTTCACCAAACTGGGGAAGTTCTCTTTCACTATTTTTTTCAAATAGATTTCCAATTTCTTGCTCTTTCTCTTTTCTCTCTGGTACCCCTATGATGACCTCTTGAAGTTGTCCCAGAGGCTGCTTATACTACCCTCATTTTTTTGGATTCTTTTTTCTTCTTGTTCTGATTGTTTGTTTTTTGCTTCCTTATGTTCCAAATTATTAATTTGATTCTCAGCTTCGTCCACTCTACTGTTGTTTCCTTGTAAATTGTTCTTTATTTCAATTAGTCAATCCTTTGTTTCTGACTGGATCTCTTGTATGCGGTTGAGGTCCTCTTTAAGTTCCCTGAGCATCATTATAACCAGTGTTCTGAACTCTGTATCTGATAGATTGCTTATCTCCATTTCATTTATCTCTTTTTCTGGAGTTTTGATCTGTTTTTTTCATTTGGGCTATGTTTCTTTGTCTCCTCGTTTTGACAGCCTCCCTGTATTTGTTTCTATGTATTAGGTAGAGTTGCTTTGACACTGTGTTTTGGTAATGTGCCTTAATGTAGTAGGTATCCTGAAGGGTCCAGTGGCACAGCCTCTCATATCACAAGCTGGGTATGTAAGGGGTGTCCTTCGTGTGGACTGAGTACACCCTCCTCTTGTAGTTGAGCCTTGGTTGCTGTTGGCAGATCAATGGGAGGGATTTACCCAGGCCAGTCAGCTGCAAGGACTGGCTGTGACCACTGCCCACCAACCTGTCCTCCAAGGAGGATCAGCTGTGCAGGGTCAGGGTGGTGGTGTTCTGATGTGGTCTGCAGCTGTCCACTGGGTGTGCTGGCCCTGGGGTTTCCCAGGTGGTGCTGGCCAAGGTCAGCCCCAACCTGTGTTCCGCCCAGGGCCACCCTGCCTGAGCTATAAAGCAATCTGAGAAGGCTGCTACTTGTGCTGGGCTTGGAGATTCCTAGACGAAGCCAAGCTGTGAAACTAATCTGGCTGCTGCTAGTGCCCGGCCTGGAGCTTGCTGAGGCTGGCTGTTGCTTGTTTGATAAGATTTAGAAAGTTGTGAAGCATTAGCCAAGACCTACCATTCATGTGAAAAAGCAGCTTGGGTGGGCCCATAAGTTGAGTGGGGCAGAGTCTCTGGGGATCTCCAAGGTGGGTCAAACAGTGTTAGCCAGGTTGATGGGGTCTCAAATATGGCACCAGCCTGCTGGTTCTGTGGGTCTGCAGAGGGAAGGCTCAGATAAGGCACAATGGCTTCTGCTTGACCCTATGCCAGACACTGCAACCTTTCCCACTATGCCACTGGTGCTTTTCAAGCCACTACTCGGTTGCTGGAGCTCAGAGGGACTGAGTCTGAGTAAGTTCATGTATGGGTTCCTTAAGAGGAACTGCTTGGTGTTCCAGCAGTTTCGTCCACTGACTCAATCCCTGTTGGTTTTTGCAGCCAAAAGTTCTGGGGACTTACCTTCCTGCCACTGGAGCCCTGGGCTGAGGGGCCTGGTGTGGGGCTGGGACTCCTTGCCTCTGAGCTACCCCTCCCAAATTTTTATCTACCATGCGTGAATGTAGGGTCAGCACATTCTGCATCTGTGCCCCTCCTACTCATCTCACTGGATGGTGTTTCTTTAATTCTCTAGTTGTCAGACTCCCATTCAACTTGATTTCTGATGGTTCTGAGTGATGGCTGTTCTATATTTTAGTTGTAATTTTGGTGTGGTTGTGTGAAGAGGTGAGTCATGTCTGCTTATGCTACCATCTTGACCCCAGGCTCTGGTTTTGTTTTGACTTTAAAGAGGCAGGTAAAGAGGTGACTCTACTGGTTGGGGTGATGAATCTCAATTAACAATGAGGAGATGGGCTGCTACTATACAATGCAGACAAAGAGGACTTATATTTGAAACCCAGGGGATTCATTTTAGCAATGAATCAAGGTAAGATCTCCAAAGACTGAATACTAAAAGAATGAGATTTGACCATGAGGAATGAGGTTGAGACTGTGTCTTAGTCTGTTCGGGCTGCTATAACAAAAATATCATAAACTAGGTGGCTTATAAACAACAAGCATTTATTTCTCACAGTTTGGAGGCCACTAGGTCCAAGATCATGGCACCAGCAGATTCGGTATCTGGTGGGAGCTCACTTTCTGGTTCATGCACAGCGTCTTTTCGCTGTTTCCTCACATGGTAGAAGGGATGAGGGATCTTTTATAAGGGTACTAACCTCATTCATCAGGGCTCTGTCCTCATGACCTAATGACCTCCTAAAGGCTCCGCCTCCTAATACCATCATTTTGGAGGCTGGCATTTCAGTGTATGCATTTTTGGGGACACAAACATTCAGTCCAAACACCCTATCAGGTACAGAACCTCACTTAGCTGAGGTGCTGGCAGAGGGCCAGGAGAATGTGGCAGGAGTGGAAGAAAGAGGCCACAGTTCTCAAATTGGGCTTTGTCACTGTTTAGAGAAGTGAGAAACAGCTGTGGTTTGCTAAGTGTCTGCCCCATCCTCTTCCCTGATAATCGCTTTGCAATGTTTTAAAGGAAATAATCATATAACATAGAATTCACTGTTTTAAAGTATACAGTTCAATGGTGTTTAGTGTATTTATATGTAGTACAGCCATCTCCACACTTTTGTCCCTGATTCCTGAACACTTTTGTTATCAGGAAGAAATCCTATACCTGTTTGTAGTCATTCCCAATGCCCTACCCACCAGCAATCAGAAATCTGCTTTCTGTCTTTATGGATTTGCCTATTCTGGAAATTTCATATAAATGGGGTCAAATATGGGGCCTTTGTGTCTGCATTATTTTACTTGAAATAATGTTTCCACTGATGTTGTAGCATGTATCAGTACTTTATTCCTTTTTATGACTGAATAATATTTCATTATATGCATATATCATATTTTGTTTAAACATTAGGATTATTTCTATTTTTCGGCTCTTCTGAACCAAAAATAGAACACTCATGTCCACATTTTTGCGTGTTTTCTTTTCTTTTGGTGATATGCCTCGGAGAGGAACAGCTTCTAAACAGTAATTCTGTATTTAACTCTCTGATGAACACCTGAACTGCTCCCCCCAGGTGCTCTACACTGTTTCACATTTCCCCAGCAGTGCACGGGGCTTCCATTTTCTCCATCTGCTTGGCAGCACTTGCGACTGGTTTGTTCATTTACTCACTTTATTACGCCTATCCTAACAGGTGACAAGCGGTATTTGATTTGCATTTCTCCAATGACTAGTGATGGCGAGCACATTCCCATGTGCTCATTGGCTGTCTGTGTGTCTTCTTCGCAGGGCTGTCTATTCAAACCCTTCACCCACCCCTTGATGGAGTTATTTGTCTTTTTATTTTTGCAACATTAGGGTTGGTTACGTGTTCCAAATACTAGACTCTTATCAGATATATGATTTGTAAGTTTTGTCTCTTCTTCTGTGGGCTGTCTTTTCACTTTTTGATGGTGTCATCTGACACACAAAAGTTTTAAATTTTGATGAAGTTTAGTTTATTTTTTCCTTTGGTTGTTTGTGCTTTTGGTGTCGTATCTAAGAAAGTGTTGTTTACTCAAAAGTCACAGAGACTTGCACTAATGTTTCCTTCTAAGAGTTTTATAGTTTTAAGTCCTACTTTTAGATCTTTGTTTCATTTTGATTTAATTTTTGTATCTGGTGTGAGGAAGGAATCCACGTTTATTCTTTTCACGTGGATACCCAATTTTCTCAGAATTATGTATTTAAAAGACTATTCTTTTCCTATTTAATAGTCTTGGCACTTCTACCAGAAATCAATTGAATATAAATGTATATGTTTATTTCTGGACTCTCAGTCTATTCCACTGATCTATATATTTATCTTTATGCTAATAACCTTATTTAGTGTTGATTAGTCTCAATTAGTGTTGCTTTGTAGTGAATTTTACAATCAGGAAGTGTGAGTCTTCCAATTTTGCTCTTTTTATTTTTTTTACCTCTTTCAGGACTTTTGCATTTTTATTTAAATTTTAGGGTCAGCTTGTACATGTCCGCAATTGCATATTTGATAGGGATTGTATTGAATTGGTAGATCCCCCAGTGATTTAAGTGGAAAGCAAGGTAGTGGCTAAAGTTTGATGATTTTAGAATATGACTAAATGACATTACCCTAGGATGGCATGGTAGCTGATGGGACTTTGAAACTTGGGTGGAGAATGCTGGGTATTTTCTGTTTGTCCCTCTAAATGTGCTTTCCACCTCAATTCACACTGCTCTGGGCCCCAGGGGGCTGACCTTGTGGACGGCATAAACCAAGATCCACGGGGAGTTCAGGATACTCCCCAGGCTCCCTCCCTGCTGAGGTGAAGTTTTCCAGTGGCTGTGTTTTTCTATCAAAAGCCACATTCCCGTTGGGTCACCGTGTCCTGCAGCAACACTTCTCTCTGGGTTCTGATGACCAGTCCATCCACTTATCTTTTCAGGCCTAAGGGTACCAGGGGCTTCCCACTATAGCTTCTCCCTAATTGGTTTCTCCCAACCCTGTCCAACTCTTTATAAATAGTACTTTTATTTTTCTCTTTATCACCTATTTGTAGTGTGCCATCTGCTTCCTGTCCTCCCTGACAGTAAAAAATGGAAAAATTTATAAGATATATTGTTAAGTCAAAGAAACAAAATATAGAGCAATGCAATATTGAATTATGTAATATTCTATAATTTTTGTAAAAGAAGGGATAGGGAGACTATATCTTTATATTTTCTTAAACATTGTACTAGTTAGGAATTAGGTTTAGCTTTAAGTGATAATACCCCATAAAACAGAAGCTTAAAAAAGAGAAAAGATTATTCTTCTCTTTAAGTATATAGGGGGAAGCAGCCCTGAACTAAGACATGGGCTCTGCTTTATGATAATCTCAGGAATCCAATTTCCTTCTAGCTCACTGGCCCTCTATCCTGAGGTTGTGGCTTTGTCCTCATCCAAAGAAGCATCCACTTTCCAGGAAGTGATGAGAAGGGGCACCCAGGAGAATGAGAAGGGACAAAGGGCAAACACCTAGGAAGATTCTTAGAAGCTGGCACACAGCTCTTTTCTTTGTATCACACCTGGTCACACCTAGCAATAAGGGAACTTGGGGAATATAGTTTTTATTCCTGGCAGTCATATGCCCAAATAAAAATTATAATGTCATTTAAGAAGAGGAGACTTGATAAATAATTAACAGTCTTTGTCAAATATATGCATTTAAAATAACTCAAGAGTATTGAGAAACTAATAGCAGCAGTTACCTAGGGAGGGGCTGGCAGTTGAGAATGGGGTAGGTGAGGGACAGCAGTGGCCTGCAGAGTGTTTACTACATATCTAGTTACCTATTTTGATTTGTGAATCATGTATACATATTACCTATTTATAAACTTAAATGGATTAATTAAAATTTTCTCCCTAAAGATAAGTAAATAAAAGAGGAAAAAATAAAAAAGAAAGAAACATTACAGCCAGTCCCAACTCTGGTAAAAAATAAAAAGGCCACAGAGCTCAATGAACAATGACCACAGCAATTAGAATCAAAAGAGGGAGGTATAACCAGGGTGTATTAGTTTTCTATGGCTGTGTCACAAATACCACAAATTTAGCAGCTCAAAATAACAGAGATTTATTATCTCACAGTTTTTGTCTCCCCTGTTCAGGGTCTCATCAGGCTGAAATCAAGATGTTGGGTGGCTGTGTCATCATCAGGAGGTTTGACTAGGGAAAAACCCACTTTCCACCTCATTTAGATTTTTGACAGAATTCATTTCCTTGCAGTCGTTGGCTGTCAACTGGTGGACACTCTCAACTCCTAGAGTTGCACGTGGGTCCTAGCCACATGTGCCCCTCCATCTCAGCAACATGCCTTTGTCAAATCTTGCTTACTCCAATTTCTCATGTGACCAGCCAGAAAAAACTCTCTGCTCACAAATGGCTTGTGTGATTAGGTTAGGTGCACCAAAATAACCTTCCTTTCTTAAAGTCAACTATGTCCATGTAGAACCATGAGATAGAATGGAGAGCTCAGAAATAATCATATATATATATATATAACCAAATGATTTTCGATAAGGGTGCCAAGACCACTCCCTGAGGAAAGGGCAATCTCTTCAGCAGGCATTGCTGGGAAAAGTAGATAGTCAAATGCAAAACAATAAAAGTGAACCCTTGTCTTATATCATATATAAAAATTAATTCAAAGTGGATTAAACATCTAAAGGTAAGACTCTAAATTATAGAAATTCTAGAAAAAAAGCATGGAAAACTTATGACATTGGATTTGGCAATGATTTCTTAGATATGACACCAAAAG
>VMDR010015766.1:0-21873 GCA_007922815.1 Macrotus californicus | reverse complement strand
GTAAATTTCTTTTCTTCTGACAGGGAAATGGCAGCTTGGCTACGTGTGTGAGTTTCAGGCTGCTGGGTGTTTGTCTCCATGGTCTTCAGAAGTTACTCCATCATCTCTAGCTTCTTGGGTAACAAATGAGAAACCTACTGCAAGTCTAATATTTCCTAATGGTAGGTAGCTTGTTCTCTCTGCCTGGAAGCTTCTAAGATTTTGCTTTTTATTCTTAAGAGTTTAAGATCTTTTCTAATATATACAGAGATGCGTTTTTTCATAAATCTTGCCTGGAACTTGGTGAGCCATTTGAATTTATAGACTCGTCTTAATTTTTAAGCTCAGAAAAATTTTATGTTACTTTAATTATTGCCTTTCCTCCATCTGTCCCTTTTTCTCCTCTGGCTCCCCTGTTATTCACATGTTATACTTCCTAGATCTATTTTCTCAGACTCCATCCCTTTATATTTTTGTTCAGTGCTTTCAGCTTCTTCCACTTGACTGACAAAGCTACTAATTCAAGTCTCGAGAACGTTCACCACCTCCTTCAATTTATTTACTAAAACATTTGACTGGAAAATCACGCATTTCATCTCTAGGAAGTCTTTTTGTGCTGTATTTAAATCCCCTTATGTGCTCTTACTATTTTTTGTCAGGTTGTCATCTGTCTCCAGCTGCCACTGTCTGTTCTATCTGTTTTCATGAACTATCCTCTCTTTGGCTGTAGTGCCATTATGTCTTTCTGTTACATTACTGGGGTTCAGGTCTGAGTATTAGAGGGCCCACGTGACTGCAGTTCCATGCGTCGTGGAGCATGACAGTCTCTACTCCTGTGATCTAACAGTACGACAGCAGGTAGGCGCCAGGGCCCTGCTGAGGCACCAGGAGGGAAGACGTTCTGCTCCAGAGTCTCTCCAGTACTCTCCCAGCCTCCAAGACAGGGAGGACTCAGCCCAAGTGTTCGTATTCTCACTGGTCTCTTAAAGGACACATGGACACACATCAACACACACACATGCACACACTCATTTAGATACAAAGGGGTGGGGGCGATTTTTAGCTTTCTTCCCAGGAGTCCCCCAACCTCTAGGTCAAGCTCTTTATAGTATCTAGTGCATTCTGATCCTTCCCCAGGACTTATCAGATGCCAGTGTTCAGTGCCATAAACGTAATACAAAAGAATCCTTTTACTTTTCCTTTGGCTGTCTTTCCTAAACAATATTTTTCAAGTTCTACATTTTAATTCACAGAGTTGTATTAGCACATATGACTTTTATCAAAAAGCCATTATATAAGAATTCTTCATATGTTTCTATTTCAAAAACATGTGTGTATATACATATATATGTATATGTATGTATACACACACACACACACACACACATGGTAAGACGTAGACTGTTTTGGGTCTCTCTGCTTGAGTCACGCTGTTTTGGTTCTCCTTCACCACCTTTCATGATACAACTCTTTTATTTCCATTTTAAATTTATTAGCAGATCATTTTACCTAGATATCCTTTGCCCTTCCCATATCATATACAGTATTGTTTGTAAATATGGCTGCAATAATTCTCCACAGTCTTATACAGCCTTTGAAATGTGACTTTCCATTCATCCCATCAACAAGTAGAGGAATCTGCTTCCCCAGCCCTTAAGTCTAGGCTGGCCTTGTGACATGATTTGACTAATAAAGTTGAAGTGACTTTCCGACAGTTCTGAACCCTCACTGGAGGGTATTTTGCAGCTTATGCTCTTGCCCTCTTGGAAACTGTGTGAAGAAGTCCAGGCTAGCCTCCCTGAAGCTAGAAAAGGAAAGAGAGAGAGAGAGAGAGAGAGAAAGAGAAAGGGGGGGCAGGAGGGAAGGACGGGGAAACCCTACAAACACCAGCACTGACCATGTGAGTGAGACCATCATAGACCAACCAGCCTTGGTAAAATCACCAAGTGACTACAGCCATTTCAATGAGTGACCCAAAGACAGATGAACCAAAGAAGCACCCCTACTCAGCCCAGAAGAAAATGCTGATCCACAGAATCATGAGCAAATAAAATTGCTGTTGTTTTAAGCCACTGCGTTTTGACAGTGGTTTGTTCTGTAACAATAGATAACCAATGTATCAGGTTAAACTATCCCTTTCCAAACTAATCTAAAGTTCATCTCTGTCCAAAGAAATTATTTTCTTCACTTATCAATGGCTATCATTCCTACCCAGAAGACTTTCTTATGTACTTTGAAGCTGCCTAAGCTTGCAGTTCTTGTGATTTTTGTTTGTGTTAGAACATTCTTCTGTATATAACTTCTATCATTTCTATAATAATAATGTCTGTTAATTATGAGTGTTTCTCTAAAGTGTTCAAAATTTTTAGGAACACTTCTGGTCAAGAAGGAGGCATAGGTAAACACGACTCGCCTCCTCGCACAACCATAGCAAAAATTACAACTCAACTATAAAACAACTATCACCCAGAATCATCAGAAAATCGAGCTATATGGAGGTCCGACAACCAAGACACTAAAGAAATCACATTCATCCAGATGGGTAGGAGGGGTGGAGACACAGAGACATGGACATGCTTAATGGGCAATCCCACACTTATGTGCAGTGGATAAAGATCAGGAGGGATACCTCAGGAGTAAGGGATCTCAGCCCCACCCTAGACCCTCCAGCACAGAGTTCCAATGCCAGGAAGATAAGTCCCCATAAATTCTGGCTGTGAAAACCAATGAGGGTTGAGATTGCAGAAAAAACTGTGGGATTCCCAACCATGGCCTCATAAAGGGCCCACAACAGATTTAGGACTTAGCAGACTCACTCCCTCTGAGTTTCAGCACTGGGGCAGCAGCTGGAAGGGCACCAGTGGCCTGTGGGGAGAAACTGAAGTGTCTGGCATTGCAGGGGATGCTGGGGGCAGCTTTCTCCCAGACAAAACTCCAGTGGCCAGGCAGCGACAACAGTCCCCTTTCTGAGCCCTCCCCCACAACAGAGCCACAAAGCACAACGCCATATTGAGACTCCATCTGGTTCACATGGGTTGCCTCACCAAGGCAATTACCAAAGGCTCTACCCTAACCAACTGACCAGTGTGTTTTACTACAATAGGCCACACTATTAAGATAAGGAGTCAAGGCAGTTCTACCTAATACATAGAATTAAACACAGGAAGGCTACCAAAATGAAGAGACAAATATGGCCCGAATGAGAGAGCAGAACAAAAAGAACTAAGCAAAATGAAGATAAGCAATCTGTCAGATGCAGAGTTCTAAACATTGGTTATTAGGATTCTTAAAGAACTCATTGGGTACTTCAACAGCATAAAAAAGACAAAGGAAGAAATGAAGGTTACACTATGTGAAATAAAGAAAAATTTACAGGGAATCAACAGTGAAGGGAAGAAAGCCAAGAATCAAATCAATAATTTGCAAGGATGATAAAAATATTCAATCAGAACAGCAAGAAGAAAAAATAATCCAAAAGAACAAGGATAGGCTAAGGAGCCTCTGGGACAACTTCAAGAGGTCCAACATTCACATCATAGGGGTGCCAGGAGAAGAGAAAGTGTAAGACAATGAAAACTTATTTGAAAAAATAATGAAAGAAAACTTCCCTAATTTGGTAAAAGAAATAGACATACAAGTCCAGGAAGCACAGAGAGGTCCAAACAAGATGGATGCAAAGAGGAACACACCAAAACACATCATATTAAAATGGCAAAGGTTACAGATAAAGAGAGAATCTTAAAAGCAGCAAGAGAAAAGCAGGTAGTTACCTACAGGGGACTTGCCATAAGACTATCAGCTGATTTCTCAAAGGAAACTTTGCAGACTAGAAGGGATTAACAAAATGTGTTCAAAGTGATGAAAAGCAACGACCTACAACCTAGATTACTCTATCCAGCAAAGATATCATTTAGAATTGAAGGACACATAAAGTGTTTCCCAGACAAGGTAAAGCTAAAGGAGTTCATCATCACCAAGCCATTATTATGTGAAATGTTAAAGGGACTAATTTAAGCATAAGAAGAAGATCAAAACTATGAACATTAAAATGGCAATAAATTCACAACTATCAACAATTGAATCTAAAAGCAAACAAGCTTAGAAGCAGAATCATAGATATGGAGGTCATTTGGAGGGTTATCAGTTGGGAGGAAGAAGGGGAGAAATGGGGGGAAAGGTGCAGGGATTAAGAAGTACAAATTGGTAGGTACAGAATAGACAGGGGTATGTTAAGAATAGTGTAGGAAATGGACATGAACTAAGGGGGAGACTGCCAGAGGTAATGGGGGTTACCAAGCAGAGGGGGGCAAAACTGAAACAACTACAATAGCATAATCGATAAAATATATATTTTTAAAGATTTTACTTATTTGTTTTTAGACACAGGGGAAGGGAGGGAGAAAGAGAGGGATAGAAACATCAATGTGTGGTTGCCTCTCATGCACCTCAAACCGGGAAACCTGACCTGCAAGCCAGGCATGTGTCCTGACTGGGAATCAAACTAGCAACCCTTTGCTTCACAGTCCAGTGCTCAATCCACTGAGCCACACCAGCCAGGGCAATAAAATATATTTTTAATAATTTTTTTAGAAACACTGCATACCTTCACAATAGTGAAGGGCAATATAATTCAGCATAATTATTATAATTCTGATTTTATAAATGTGTAAATGCCCACAGAAGGGAAGCATTTTTTTTCCAGATTACATAAGAAGTCAGGACAGAGGGAGTTCAGAAACTAAACTGACACTGTAACCCCACTTTTTGCCCATCCAGGGCTCTACCCTGGGTACCACTACTGTCAATGTAACTTAATTTCAGACGTGTCAGGGTAAGTTTAGTTCCTTCAAAGTGTTTCTCACGCAGGTTTCATTCAGCCCGCGTAATGCTCACAGAGTCCATCGACCATTTCAATTTGGCATTAAAAGGACAGGCTATATTTTCCCCTTACAAAACAGCAACGACTGCCAAGTTTCCCTTCTCACTACCTGGGTCTTCCTCCCATTCTGGAAAATAAACATTGTTAACACAGCTCTCTACATGATGGGACAATATATATTAAAGTGCTCTCTAAGAAAAAACGGATACAAATGAAGGAATTGTCATTTTCATTCTCTGTGGTTCTTGTTTTTAGAGATAGTGCTAAAGGTTTGCTTCTATCTTTAATTTCTTTTTGAGTGAAATGGAACATCACTCTTCAAAGATTTTCATTTCTTGATCATCAGTTTTTCCGATGTCCTAAATTCTTTGACTAGTAACTCTCCTAAAATATATGAGAGGATCCGGCACCTCTACCACCATTCTTCTTTGTGAATAATCAAGGCAGGACGTTGGTTTTTAAGCTCGGCTACTGATAAATGACACGCCCTTGCCATATCTCCAATGCCAAGTCACTCGTCCACAAAATCCTCTGCTCTGAATCTTAGTCTTTATGACACTTGAGTCTCAAATTGAGCTTAAACCATACATGTGGCATATCCCCTCAAGGAAGTCATTTTCCCACCTAGAGATTTGTGAGTTAGCTTCCAGTTCGAGTGTGAAAGACCTACCTTACTGTTAATAGTTACTAATCACCAGTTATATGCTGGTGTCAGCCCCAATTACCATAGTTCTCCCTCAGAGAACATTAACAACATTTGAACTTTTGTATAGTGTGATAGTCTCAGAGTTGAGGTCTTTCCTATGGCTTTTCACTGAAAACAATCCTGCTTAGTGTAATAAAAGGCTCTAATTTTTTTTAAAAAACTGAAATAATAGGCTCAACAGCTGCCAAGCACTCATTTTTAAAGTATCAACAGCTGACTCTAAATGATTTACCCTGTAACACCAATATCCCTTAATGGTTGCTTGGCAATGCATTGAGTGCCCACAAGAAAACTTCCCTCAAAGATTAAATCTCTTACTTTACCACTCCTCCAACACCAAGCAATTTAATTTGGTGGTGAATCATAGTTATTTATTAGAATACAGCCAAGTTATTGATCTAGAACTCTAGGCTACTAAGTTTGGATGAGAGGCCACTATTATATGAGTACACGGAGGAGGGAGTTATCACCCATCTTTTGACAGCACTTTTCATTTCAAACCAATGAATATCCAGCAAGGAAGGAGAGAAAACGGGTACTTCTCACCCTATGTGTGGTTATCCACATCTGCATCCTCAGGACCCTGGATGTGCAACCAGGAGCGTGACCATCACTTGCAGGCAGTCTGAAAGGGAAGCACACAGAAGTTGGGATCAGGAGACGAGATCCGGGGCCTGGCTCTGACATGACGATTATGTGACCTGGACTAAAAACTAACACCTGCTTCACAAGATTGTTGCAATGACTCGATAAAATCATATAGGGGTGTGTGTGTGTGTGCACTGCATAAATAAGCACTATATGGATGCTATTAGAAATTTAGAAAAAATACACCCATTGATTTTTTTAAAGTACATCAGCATTCTCAACTGGTAATAAGTATAATAATACGCATTGAACACGGTATCAAAAGGTACAGATTTTTCTGTCCATAGATAAAGCCCAGACCAAATTAAGCATAATTTACCAATTTTGCAAAACATAATAATCTCTACTACCTGATGCATTAAAATGGAGATTTTATTATTTTTTTCCTGCTTATTCTACCTCTATGGGGCACTAACAGCTAATGTACAAGGAGGGACCCCAAAAAATTGCAATTCATGTGTAAAAATTGTGTATTTATTCTTTCATGTTTAAACTTCAATCACCTTCAAAGTACTCTCCATTTGATGCAATACACCTATTGAGATGTTTTATCCACTGCTCAAAACAGTTTTGAGCTTGTCGATTTTGATGCTTTTTAGTAGCTTCTGCTGCTTTTTGTTTCGCCTCTTCCACATCGGCAAAATGCTTCCCTATGAGGACTTTTTTCATCCAGGGAAACAACAACAAAAAAATGTTGCTCGGGGTGACATTGGGTGAACACCTTTTTTAGTCAAAAACTGCTGAATACTGAGCACTGTGTGGGCAGGTGCATTCGTAAATCACCCATCATGAAATGGGCAAATATATTGAAAGAGTCTTCAGAAAAATTCACAGAAGCCAAATGCAGCCTCTCACAACAATGCCAGCTGGTGCTGATACAGATGGGTTCCTAGAATACTCACCGGTTTGTTTTTGTTTTTGTGTGTGGGTGCCCCCTCATATAAGTTTTGTAAGTTTAGATTGTTTGCTTGGTATGTTATTCTTTACTTGGAAGGAGATCAAGGGTTAATAGAAATACAGGCTGCAAATTACATCATTAAAAATGACTGAGTCCTTTCTCACTAGACAAATCTCTTTCCTATTAATTCCTTCCTCCGTAATTTCCCTTGGTCAAAGCTTAATAACACTGTAACCATATCAAAAAAGAATAAAACATCTAAAGAAACTAACATAGGTGCTTTGCACCTTTTTTACTATTTCAAACTTAGGTAGAAGTAGGTTAATTATTTTGAGGCCAATTTCACTAAATAAAACTAATACTACACACACACACACACACACACACACTTGTACACACTCAAATGTTCCCTCTTCTTCCAAACCAATATAACCATTTTTTTGGTTGGGGGGAGGTCAAAAAGTACACGATATACCCCTAAATCCATGACTAAAATCACAAACTTTCAAAATATTTTTATCAATATTTTACTAATTGATAGAAAAGTCATGTTCGGCTTCTACAGAAACTCACTTAAAAGAGCAACCCTTGGATTTTAATTCTTGATAAGACTCCCAATGTAACCCTCTTTTGATCTCTTTCATTTAATCATTCAAAAAGTATTTACTTAATGCCTCTGCTGGTTGGTGTGTCAGGCTACAAGCTAGATGCTGGGCATACAAAGGTAAATCAGGCGAGATTTCTGGTGGCAGAAGCTGAGTGTGCAGGTAAATGAACCCTTTTCTGCCCTCACCTGGTTTCTCCTCCATGGCCTTTCTACCCAATGGCAACGCCCTCCTCCGGAAACCCTCTTTCCTTGTCACTTTCATGCTGTCACACTTTTCCAGTTCTCTTCCTGACCATCTTTCTCAGTGCTCACGGCCAGCTCCTCTTCTATCACATCTCTAAATGCTGGGCACCCGAGCCCTTGGTCTGGAGCCACTGCCCCTTCTCTGTTGGCACACTTTCCTGTGGATTCTCTCATTTACTCCAACAGCTTAAATACCACCTGACAACTCCCCCGCTCTGTGTGTGCAGCTCACGCCTCTCCTCTGAGTCTAGACTGCCTACTAGATACCACCATTTGTATTCTTCCAACATTTCAAATTTAACTGAAGTCTAAAACAAGTCTTAATCCTAATCTCTAACCCCGCCCAACATGACTTCCCCATAACAAAGGCACCACATTCTCTCAGTTTTTCAAGTCAAAACTTAGGAGTCATCTCTACTGTATCTCACTCCTCACACCTGATCCACTGGCAATTCTAGTCATTTCTGCCTCCAAAGTATGTCTCCAATCTTCCAACTTTGTCTAGCCTTTGACCTTGTCCATTACAAAACTGCCTCCTAACCTACCTCACTGCTTCTAATCTTGCCCCACTACCACTTTGTTTCCCACAGCCAACAGTGAGCTTCTGAAAATAAAAATGAGAAGACATCACTCTTCAATGGTTTTCCATTACACAGAGATTAAAATTCAAACTCCATGCAGCAAGGTACTGTACAATCTGGCCCTTTCCACCCTCTACCACCATCTTGAGCCACTGTCCACGTCACCTTCCTGCCATGGAGGCCCTTATTAAGTTCCATGAACAGTCCAAACTCCTTCCTGCTTCAGGGTGTTTGCTCAACAAGAAATTCCCTTACAGAGCTCATCCTTCTCATAGACCTCAATTTCAGTGTCAAGTCCTCAGGCAGGTTCTCCCCAATTACCTAACCTTTAAAATCCCTTAACATTTCCTTTCTATTACAGCACCTTTCTACTTTCTTCAACAAACTCCACTAGCACACTTTAATTAGTTTGTTTGTTCTCAATTTCTACTACTAGGATATACATTATAAAGATACAAGAACCATTGCCCTGGTCAGGTGGCCAGCTGGTCAGTCAGCAACTATGATCCTGTACACCAAAAGGTGCGGGTTCAATTCCGTCAGTGCGCATTCATGGGTTTGGGGTTCAATTCCCGGTCAGGGTGTGTTTGGGAGATACCCAATCAATGTTTCTCTCTCACATAAATGTTTCTCTATCTCCCTCTCTCTATTTTTCCCCTACCCCTTCCTCTCTCTTTAAAATCAATAAACGTATCCTCATGTGAGGATTAAAAAGAAAAAAGAATGTAAGAGCCATTGATATGTTGTTTATCCTAGGAGCACAAGGACTTATCATTAGCAAGCACAGAGTAAATACTCATTAATTACTTGCTGTATAAATAAATACACTGGACTGTCTCCAAGATTCTTCCTATCTCCACTAACCTGCGATGGTACACCACACCCTTCTAAGTGTGTTAAAGTCAGTACTTTGTCTTGATAAATATTCTTGAATACTATACATTTTTAATCTAGATTTTTAAATTATAAATCTAATACTCCATAACATCCATAAAGAAATATTGACTCTGATCAGCCAAACTTCCCAAGAAATCTTTAACCATAAAATAAAGTCTGTAAAAAGACACATAAGGGGTTCTGGCCAAGATAGAGGCATAGGCAGAAATGCTTCACTTCCTCGCACAACCAAAAGAAGGATAACGACCAATTTAAAAACAACAAACAACCAGAACTGCCAGAAAATCAAACTGCATGGAACTCCAACAACCAAGGAATTAAATAAACATTCATCCAGACCGGTAGGAGGGGTGGAGAGGATGTGCAGCAAGGCAGCGGATGGAGGACCAGGCAGGTGAGGCGGGGCTGGCTGGCCAGGAAACTAAAGACTCAAAACCTCTACCTGTAAAACACTGTGGGGGTCGCGAAAGTGGGAGAAACTCCCAGTGTCACAGGAGAGTTTGTTGGAAAGTGGGGCTAGAACAGAATGAGCCAGCAGCACTATTCCCTCTCATATCTCCCCCACAGACAGCCATAAGGCAGCAAAGAGGGCCGCCCTGCCCTCGTGAATACCTAAGGCTCTGCTCTTTACAACCTAACAGTGTGCCAAGAGGAAGAAATATGGCCCAAATGAAAGAACAAAACAAAACTCCAGAAAAATAACTAAGCCACAAGGAGATAGACAACCTATCTAATGCAGGGTTCAAAACACTGGTAATCAGGATGCTCACAGAATTGATTGAGCTCAGTTGCAAAACTGAAGGAAGCAATGAAAGCTACACAAAGTGAAATAAAGCAAAATGTACAGGGAACCAACAGTGATGGGAAGGACTGGGACTCAAAACAATGATTTGGAACAAAAGAAAGAAAGAAAAATCCAACCGGAACAGAATGAAGAAACAAGAATTCAAAAAAATCAGGAAAGGCTTAGGAAACTCTGGGACAACTTTAAATGCTCCAACATCCAAATCATAGGGGTGCCAGGAGGAGAAGAGAAAGAGCAAGAAATTGAAAATTTATTTGAAAACATAATGAAGGAAAACTTCCCCAATCTGGCAAAGGAAAGAGACTTCCAGGAAGTCCAGGAAGCCCAGAGAGTCCCAAAGAAATTGCACCCAAGGAGGAACACACCAAGGCACATCATAATTAAGTTACCCAAGATCAAAGATAAGGAGATAATCTTAAAAGCAGCAAGAGAAAAGAAGGGAGTGACCTACAAAGGAGTTCCCATAAGACTATCAGGTGATTTCTCAAAAGAAGCCTTGCAGATAAGAAGGGGCTGGCAAGAAGTATTCCAAGTCATGAAAGCCAAGGACCTACATCCAAGATGACTCTATCCAGCAAAGCTATCATTTAGAATGGAAGGGCAGATAAAGTGCTTCTCAGATAAGGTCAAGTTAAAGGAGTTCATCATCATGAAATCCCTATTATATGAAATGTTAAAGGGATTTATCTAAGAAATAGAGATCAAAACTATGAACAGTAAAATGACCAAAAACTGCTATCAACAACTGAACCTAAAATCAAAAACTAAGCAAACAACTAGAACAGGAACAGAATCACAGAAATGGAGATCACATGGAGGGTTATCAATGGGGACCGGGATGGGGAGAACGAGGGTGGGAAAGGTAAAGGGAATAAGAAGCATAAATGATAGATACATACTATTATGTATCTAATAGACAGGGGGAGGTTAAGAATAGTATAGGAAATGGAGAGGCCAAAGAACTCATATGTAGGACCCATGGTCATGAACTAAGGAGGGGAGAGTGCTGGAAGGTAGAGGGGTTCAGGGTGGAGGAAGGATAAAGGGAAGAAAAAAACTGAGACAACTGTAATAGCATAATCATAATAAAATATACTTAAAAAGAGATACATAACTCATAACATCTAGGAAGTTCTCAATATATATATATTGAATAAATGAATAAATTTCTTTCTTTATCTTCATCATTGAAATCCCCAATATTCATAAATATTTGTCCACATCAGCTACAGGTTTAGGCTCATCAAACATATCCATTAATCAAATTCATAGACTACAATCCCTATAGGATTGTTTCTCTGTAAATGTCTAGATACCAAGCTGAGAATATATTTTTGTATGTAAGGCTCTTACATTTTCTCTGTTTCTTTATATATTAAGCAAAACAGTCAACATTACTATATTTTAATACTCACAGCTTTCTCAAAATTGTAACTATAGTAAGAGCTAGAAAGATGTTATTTTTATAAGCCCTGACTGGTGTGGTTCAGTTGGTTGAACATCGTCCCACAAAGCGCAAGGTCGCTAGTTCAATTCCTGTTCAGGGCACATGCCTGGGTTGTGGGACTGGTCCCCGGTTGGGGCTCATGAAAGAGGAAACCAATTGCTTTTTTTCTCTCTCACATAAATGTTTCTCTCCCTCTCTTTCTCCCTCCCTTCCTCTCTCTCTAAAAATAAATAAGTAAAATCTTTTTTAAAAGAATAGCCCTGGCTGGTGTAGCTCAGTGGATTGAGTGCAGGCTGCGAACCAGAGGGTTGCCAGTTCGATTCCCAGTCAGGGCGCATGCCTGGGTTGTGGGCCAGGTCCCCAGTGGGGGGTGTGCAAGAGGCAACCACACATTGATGTTTCTCTCCCTCTCTTTCTCCCTCCCTTCCCCCCTGTCTAAAAATAAATAAAATCTTAAAAAAAAAAAAAAGAATACAATTCTAAAATTTTAGAAAATTCACAAAAATATCTTTCCTTTTCACCATTCCCAAAAGTGTTTTGCTCACCTCCCATAATTCTAAAGAATATATCTGTTCTCCCACATTAATAAAAATGGCTATAACACCTCCTGAAATGGAGTATATTTATACTTACTGATGTCCAATTGTACTCTGATTCAGCAAAATGTTACCAATCTAATTAATGAAATACTTCAATTAACAACAGGCAAAAAGTGAAAAAAATCACTTTCCAAATTCTACCACATCTACTAGATGCCCTAATCTAAGCTTGAGGAGGAGAAACAGAAACATAGACACATGTTGTTGAATTTATTTGCCCTGAATGACTTTTCTCAAACGGCATTTCAGACTCAACCTGAATGTGTCACTTTGCGACACAGCCACATAATGTGGCGCTACTGACTGACACACTCAACCATGAAGATGAGGAGAAAGCTGCAATATATTTTTAATGAGATAAAAATGGTATCTGTGTAAGAAAAGACGCACTCTGTTAGGAAAGATAACTTTATATTTATTACATATTAAGGTTAAGTGATTTTGTTGTGTGACAGACATACTAAGCACTTTTATGCTCTGAAGGCAAACCCAGAAGGGCACAGCTTCCTTTCTTATCAGCCCAGAAAATATGGGTTTAGGAAGCTTTCAAGTTATTTTTAAAAATTCCTCCTCATTTTATGGTTGAGAAAAAACGCTCAGCTGCCAATATCCCTGAAGATGGTCAGAATTAGTCTGGAAAATCTGCCTGGGAAGAACGGAAACTTGGAGTGGGACAAGATATATTAAACAGACAAAGAATCTCACAGAATAGTCTGAGGCAAAGGACAGCCAGCAGGTACTGGGCCAAAGCAGGGACAGGGTGCAGGAGAAGGTAAAAATAGAAGACCCCTTTTCAAAGGCTTTAAACCCGTCTTCAAAATCTTTTCTCAGCCAGTAACCAGGGGCTCAATGAATGACATGAATACTTTTAAAAGGTACTTGAAGAACATGATGTACTCTCTTCTCTTGGGTTTTATTTTCAGTTGTTAGAAAGAAAAAGTCAAAGTTTAAACATCAAGAGGATAAAAAAAAGAGTCAGCTTTAAAGCCAAGGAAAGAAAGGGGTGACAAGGAGTTGTCAAAAGCACCAAGTAGGTCAATGACAAACACAATGAGGATAATAGCCATTCTAACAGGTGTGAGGTGATAGCTCATTGTAGTTTTGATTTGCATTTCCCTAATAGTGAAGTTGAGCATCTTTTCATATATCTGTTCGCCATCTGTATGTCTTCTTGGGGAGAAGTGCCTGTTCAGGTCCTCTGCCCAGTTTTTAATTGGATTGTTTGGTGTTGAGTTGTATGAATTCTTTATGCATTTTGAGTATTAATCCCTTGTTGGAGTTATTGTTTGCCAGCATCATCTCCCATTCAGTTGGTTGCCTTTCTCTTTTGCTACATTGAAACAGACAGTGTCTTTTGCTGTGCAGAAGCTTTTTAGTTTGATACAGTCCCATTCATTTATTTTTGCCTTTACTTCCCTTGCCTTTAAGGTCAAATTCATAAAACCTTCTCTAAGACCAAAGTCCTTAAAGTTTAGTGCCTATGTTTTCTTCTATTGTCAACAAGACAAGTAAACACAAGTGTTGGAGAGGTTGTAGAGAAAAAGGAGCCCTCATTCACTGCTGGTGGGAGTGTAAACTGGTATAGCCCCCACGGAAAACAGCATGGCAGTTCCTCAGAAAATTAAGAATAAAGTTACCATATGACCCAGCAATCCCTCTTCTGGGCATATACCCCCAAAATTTGAAAACATTTATTCACATATATTTTATATGTATACACACACACACACACACACACACACACACACACACATGCATAGATATATGCATCCCTGTGTTCACTGCAACATTACTCACGGTGGCCAAGACATGGAAACAACCAGTGTCCTCTGCTAGAGGACTGGATAAGGAGACGTGGTGCACATGTACAATGGAACACTGCTCAGCTGTAAGAAAAGATGAAGCACTGCCATTTGTGACAACGTGGATGGACCTTGAGACTATCACGCAAGGGAAATAAGGCTGTCAGAAAAAGCTGAGAACTACGTAATTTCACTCATGTGTGGGATATAAACTGAAACTCACAGACACAGACAACAGTGTGGTGGTCGCCAGAGGGAAGGGGGAGTAGCAAAGGAGGCCAAATATACGGTGAGAAAAGATGATGTGACTTTAGGTGGTGGACACACAATGCAATATACAGATCATGTGTCATAGAAATGTACACTTGAAACCTATGTGATCTTGTTAACCCATGTCACCCCAACAAATTTATTTAAAAAGTAAAAAAAAAGACAGACTCAGAGGAGACCACACACAACCACAGATGTCTAAGGGGAAGGCAGACCACAATGAGTGAAGTTTGGCCACATCAGAGAGAAAATGCTAACAATGAATTTGGACAGTTAAAATACTGGAGAAAAGCAGCAAGGAGGAACATTAGAATAGTCAACTGATTTAAGTCAAATATGGATGATAAATCAGAAGAGAACATTTTGGTATGTATAATGCTAAGTTTGAGCTCTTTAAATATGTCCATTTTTTTTTCACATCTGGCACTAATGAAAACCAAAGGGTATTAATCAAATTTCAGGTTGTAGGCTAACAAAATAATACTGCACTATGAACATTTTAATGTCAATTTTGCTTAACAGCAGCAGCCTAGTCATGAACAAAAGAAGCACGTTAACACAGATTTAAAAATATGTAAAATTGTGATAATTTAATTTCCAAATTTGAAAAATGTTGATTTTTTTTTATCTAATAAAATGAAAACTGTAGCATCATGGATTTTAGAGCTGCAGATAGAGACCTCTGGTTTATTCTATAATTACAACAGAGGCTTCTGCCATGGAGTTAGCAGTGCCTCAGCAGTGCTACACAGCTGCAGTGTGACAGGTGACAGACACCAGCCATAGGTCTCCCCTGTGTGTCTCTACAGGGCCTACGTGTAGGAAGGTTGAAACCTCAAATATGTTAAAAACCCGTAACATCACAATGATTCTTGAAAAACCAACAGCATCTTTGGAAGATGGTAGGAAACCAACTCTTTCTGAAAATGGATAATAAATAAAGGGCAAGACTCAAGCATTTATCCCGTCTCTCCTTTACAGAAAGTTCATTAGAGTAACCAAATAATCGGTAAGACAAAAATTCTTCTTTATAGATGCATTTTAATTAATAAAGAAAGAAAGGGTAATAGAATTATTATTATTTTGCATCGCCCAGTGAAATAATTGACTAGGCAGGACTTGGCAAATAAAGGCCAGCAGCTCAAACCTGATCTGGTAAATAAAGTTTTGCAGGAACACAGCCATGCCCGTTCACTCACAGACTGCCCGAGGCTGCTGCTGCACGACAACGGGGGCCATCTGGCCTGCAAAGCTGAAATATATTCACTGTCTGGTCCTTTACAGAAAGTTTGCCAACCCCTGATCTAGACAATAATTATCAATGGTTGCCAAAAAACATTAAGCAAAAAGCAGATGGGGAAGTTTATAATGGAGGCATCAGGGTGATGACAATACCTGTGCTTCCTGGTCAAACATAACCTGACAAGGAGGGGGACGAGGGAGGTCTTGTGTGTCTCCCTCATTCCCTGCAATAGGAAGTACATATGCCACCTCTGAAGTCTCCTTGACAAAAAAATGGAAAATCTGATCAAAGTTCTGGCTCTAATTACCAGTTTCTAGAAAATATAGGGGACAGAAAAACAAATTAAACTACACCATGGGGGCACAATTGCTAAAAATTCACAGTGGGAAATTCTACAGGCAAAGGATCTGGTTTCTTCAGTAAATAAATTGCAAGGAAAGAAAAAAAGGTGAACCTTTAGATTAAAAGAGGCCTAAGAGATTTATCAACTAAATGCATCTATAGTCCTTATTTGGATTCTGATTCAGACACATCAGCTAGACAAAAAATTTACAAGACAACCAGGGAAATATGAATACTGAACAGATATTTGATGACAATAAGGAATAACTGTGCTGTTTTCTGGTGTGCTAATAGTGTTGTGGTTATATATTTTTTTTAAAGCAGTCCGTTTATTCTTTTAAAGATACATACTGATGTATTCACAGATGAAATAATTCAACATCTGGGTTTTGTTTAAAATAATCCAAGGGGGAGGTGGGCAGATAAATGAAGCAAGATTAGGCTATGTTGATCATTGTTAAGGCTGAGCGATTAAGTAAAAGGAATTCATTCTACCACTTTCTCACTTTTGAATATGTTTCAAGTTTTTCCATAATAAAAAGGTAAAAATAAAAACCATTAGCAAAGCTTTTTTTTGGAAAGCTTACTTTCCAACAATTTGTGCTCACGATGTCTAGTTTCTGCCCCTGCCCATCCACCATGTATATCTACTGATTAATCAAATATTTATTGAACAACTGCTAGGTGCTGTCAATAATGTTATCTTCCAGGAATGTACAATCAAGAGGTAGAGCCCAGTAAGTAACTCAGCTGTGACAGTACTTGATGACAAATGCTGAGCAGGATGCCAAGGGAATGGAGAGAAGGGGGAGCTGCGCCCTCCTGTGCTCCTCATTCCTGCCCCTGAAAATGTTTTTGTAGTGCGTTAACCTATCCTGATTTTCTACATGTTCTACCCTATGCAATAGCTCTCCTTTCGTTAAGTGGCTCTGACCTACGCCATCTTATTTTTTAATTTTTAATTATATTTTATTGACCATGCTATTACAGTTTTCCTGAGTTTCCCCCCTTTGCCTCCCACCACCAACAGCCCCCACTCCCTCAGACAATCCCCTTACCATTGATCATGTCCATGGGTCATGTGTATAAGTTCTTCAGCTACTCCATTTCCTGTACTGCACTTTACATCCCCATGGCTATTCTGTGACTACCAATTTGTACTTCTTAATCCCCTCCTCACACCTCTTCACCCACTCCCCTTAACCACCCCATCCCATCAGGCAACCATCAAAATACTCTTTGTATCCATGATTCTGTCTCTGTTCTTCCTGTTTGCTTCATTTGTTTTTTGGTTCAATTGTTGATAGATATGTATTTTTTTGCCATGTTACTGTTCATAGTTTTGATCTTCTTTTTCTTAAATGAGTCCCTTTAACATTTCATATAATAATGGTTGGGTGATGATGAACTCCTTTAGTTTTTTCTTGTCCGGGAAGCTCTTTATCTGCCCTTCGATTGTAAATGATAGCTTTGCTGAGTAGAGCAATCTTGCCTGTAGGTCCCTCCTTTCATCACTTTGAATACTTCTTGCCAATCCCTTCTAGCCTGCAAAGTTTCTTCTGAGAAATCAGCTGAGCTTTATGGGAAGTCCCCTGTAGGTAACTAACTTTTTTTTCTTGCTGCTTTTAAGATTCTCTTTATCTTTAACTTTTGACATTTTAATTATGATGTATCTTGGAGTGGGCCTCTTTGCATCCATCTTGTTTGGGAATCTCTGTGCTTCCTGGACTTGCACATCTATTTCCATCACCAAATTACAAAAGTTTTCTTTCATAAATTTTTCAAATAGATTTACAATTTCTTGCTCTTTCTCTTCTCCTTCTGGCACCCCTATGATGCAAATGTTGAACCTCTTAAAGTTGTCCCAGAGGCTGCTTATATTATCCTTGTTTTGTTTTGTTTTTAGATTCTTTTTTTCTTATTGTTATTTTGATTGGTTGTTTTTTGCTTCCTTATGTTCCATATCATTGCTTTGATTCTCGGCTTCATCCACTTTACTATTGTTTCCGTGGAAAATGTTCTTTATTTCAACTAGTATATCCTTCATTTCTGACTGGATCTTATGCTGTTGAGGTCCTCACTGAGTTCCTTGAACATCCTTATAACCAGTGTTTTGAACTCTACATCTGATAGATTGCTTGGCTTCATTTCATTTAGCTCTTTTTCTGGAGTTTTGCTCTGTTCTGTTATTTTGGTCCTATTTCTTTGTTGCCTCATTTTGGCAGCCTCCCTGTGTTTGTTTCTTTGTATTAGGTAGAACTGCTTTGATTCTGTGTCTTGGTAGCACAGCCTAATGGAGTAGGTGTCTAGTAGGGTCCAGTGACCCAGCCTCCCCTATCACCCAAGCTGGGTACTTGAGGTGTACCCTTTGTTTGGGCTGAGTATACCCTACTCTTATAGTTGATTCTTGGTTGCTGTTGGCAGGTCAATGGGAGAGATTTACCTAGGCCAGTTAGGTGCAAGGACTGTCTGTGACCACTTACCACCAACCTCTGCTCTCTGTGGACAATCTGTTGGTCAGGGGCAAGAAAGTGGTTCTCTGACATGGTCTGTAGCTGTTCACTGGGTACACTGGCCCTGCAACTTCCCAGGTGGTGCAGACCAAGGTCAGCCCTCTGTGTTTTCCCAGAGCCACCCTGCCTAAGCTATAAAGCAATCTAAGATGGCAGCTACTTGTGCTGGGCTCAGAGATTCTCAAGCTGGCCACTGCTAGTGTGCTGGGCCTGCAGCTCACTGAGGTTGTTTGATAGGATTTAGGAAGTTGTGAAGCATGAGCCAAGACCAGCCATTTATATGGAAAAGCAGCTTGGGTGGGCCTGTAAATTGGGTAGGACAGAGCCTCTGGGGATTTCCAAAGGGGGTCAAACAGTGTTAGCCAGGTTGATGGAATCTAAGATATGGTACCAGCTTGCTAACTATGTTGGGAGAGGGTTTAGAAAAGCAACAATGACCTCTGCTCACCTTGATGCCAGACAATTCAGTTTCTCCCTGTATACTACTAGTGTCTCTCAAGCTGCTAACCCGATGCTGGAGCTCAGAGAGAGTGAGTCTGAGTAAGTCCATGTGTGAGTTCTTTAAGAAGAACTCCTTGGGGCTCCAGAAGTTTCTTCCACTGACTCAATCCCTGCTGGTTTTTGTAGCCAGAAGTTGTGGGGATTTATTTTTCTGGCACTGGAAGCCTGGGCTGGGGTATCTGGTGTGGGACTGGAACTCCTTGTTCCCAGGATAGTCCCCTGAATTTTAATCCACCACACGTGAGTGAGGGACCAGCCTGTTCCGCATCTGCACCCCTCCTACCAGACTGCATGGATGTGGTTTCTTTAATTCCACTGTTGTCAGATTTCCATTCAAATAGATTTGTGATGGTTCTGAGTGATGGTTGTTCTATATTTTAGTTGTAATTTTGATGTGGTTGTGTGAAGAGGTGAGCCATGCCTGCCTATGCTGCCATCTTAACTGGAAGTCCCTGACTTACCCCATCTTATAATCCAGAGGTTTCCTATTGCCTATTTTGTGACTTGATGAAGATGAGACACTGGATCCTGCCTCCATCTACTCATCACTGGTCCTTTACTTCTGTGACTTACTCTGACAGCCCCAATCTACTATAACTCAACAGCAGAAAATTAATAACCCCATTTAAAAATGGACTAAGGAATTGAATAGAAATTTCGTCAAAGAAGACATACAGATGGCCGATTAGTACATGAAAAAATGTTCAGCATCACTAATCATCAAGAAAATGAAAATGATGATTAAGATATCCTTTCATATCTGTCAGGATGGCTACTGCCAAAAAAATCATAAAGTTTCAAGTTTTGGCAAGGATGTGAAGAAACTGGAACTCCTGCACACTGTTGGTAGGAATGCAAAATGGTGCAGCACTATGGAAAATATTTTGGATGTTCCTCAGAAAATTAAGAAAAGAATTACCAATTGATCCAACAATCCTACTTCTGGGTGTTTATTCCTGAAATCCAGATCTCAAAGTAATGTTAGCGCTCCCGTGTTCATTGCAGCACTATTCACAATAGCCAAGGTGTGGAGACTACCAAAATGTCCCTCAACAAATGAACAGATAAAGAAAATATGGTATATACATGTACACACAATGGAACATTACTCAGTCATAAATAAGGAAGTCCTGTCACTTTCAACAGTATGGATAAACCATGAGGACATTATGCTAAGTGAAATAAGCTACCAGTCACAGAAAGATAATTCCACTTACATGAAGTATCTAAAGCAGTCAAACTCACAGAACCAGAGTGGAATGGTGGCTGCCAGGGGGAGGGTGGAGGGAGATGAGGAGTTGCTAATCAGCAGGCAGAAAGTTTCCGTTAAGCAAGATGAGTAAGTTCTAGAGATGTGCTTAACGACACTGAACCTATGTCAACAATACGGTACTATACACAAAAAACTGTTAAGAGAGTACATCTCACATTAAGTGCTCTTACTACAATTTTAATGGGTTATTTTTATTACTTGAAAAAAAGCACAGGAAAACCATCAACATGAAATTCAGGCACAGCAATAATAGAGAGAAAATGATAAAGGGGACAAAACCCAACTTACTGTTTAACACTCAAAATAGCGTAAGTTAATAGGTTTTGACATAAAGAAAAGAAGTACTCCGCAGTCTTCGACATTTTTAAAATACTGTAGTGGTCACATTTAATCAAAAAATTCTGAAGTTGTATTTACTTTCTTAGATCTGTTTTTGTTGTTGTTGTTGTCATGTTGCTGTTACTTTATTTTTGCCTAAGCTACAGTGTGGAAGTAATTCAAAAGAGATTTGGCAGATTGAGACAGAAGTGTTTGACAACAGACTCTGTTAAATCACCTGATGGGGCTACCAGGGACACTGTTAAGTCACTGTCATCGCCACCTATGGGCAATTTCATCTCTTAAGGTTATTTTCTAAAAATATACAATGGCAACACTGGCGGTTTGACATTTAATAAATACATACTGTGATAACAACATTTGAGGGTAAATCCTCAGATTGGCATGCAATCGTTTTTAGTTAAACAAATCCCAGCTCTCTCTAATGAACAGGCTCTGGGATCTCAAATAAATCACTTGGGGAAATCATTTAACCTTTCTGGGTCATGACTTTTTCATCGAAGAAATTAAGATTCTGGACTTAATGGCTAAAGACCTTCCTGTTCAACCTTACAGGGACCTATGATTAGGAGCAGCTTTCCATATGCATTGTGGTATTAGCAGGAATTCACATGACAACTGAGCATTTACATCCTGACAAAGCAAAGCACTAGTAACACTCTTACCTTCTCACTTCTCAGTGTCGATAAAGTCTTGTTAAATTTTCTTCTTAGGATCTGGCACAGAGTGAGCAACTAATCTATCTACACTAACTGTTATTAATGTAAATTACTTTTAAGAAAAGAAAACTTTTATATAACAATATTAACCTGAATTGCTGATGCTCAGAGGATGCCACTTTGAAATAAAAAAATAAAAAAAAAGATCTGGGTTTGAATCCCAACTCCACCCATCACTATGTGACTCTTGATTGTGTTATTTAAAATGTCTGAGCCTCTGTCTCTTGATGTAACACGGAGATAGCACTAACCTCACAGGGTTGTTAGAAGAATAACAAATATAATGTGCCTCATTAAACAAATATTAATTCCTTTTCCCCTAGCCAGTTCTGGACATTAAAGTCTTCTAGGTATCACCGATATTCACTTCATTTCTGGTTTCATCCTGAATTTCCATTCATAAAACACCCTTGCTTGCCCATGTTATTGACAGACTCTCTCCTTGATCAAACTTTAATCAGGCTCCTCTGAACCCTCTACTCAACTAGGCCTCAACTTTCGCCTGCAAGAACTGCAACTTTCAGCACCATTGATTTCACCCGCCTCCCACACTGAGAGGCTTAAACACAGTTTCTATTAGCT
>VMDR010015765.1:0-21910 GCA_007922815.1 Macrotus californicus | reverse complement strand
AGTCATCTGTCCTTTTACTTAATTTTTTATAGTTCTTAATTCAGTTTTATTTAGAAATTTTGGTGTCAGAGTGAAATTTGTTTATAATCTTTCCTCATATTCTCCCTGTCCAGATTTGATATTAAGCTCAAAAAATAACTTAGGTCACTTTTCTTCTTTTTCTGGTTCTCTGAATCAGTTTGTATAAGTTTGGGATTATCTGTTTTATGTATGTTTGAAAAAACTTGTCAGTATAAACAGTCTGAGCTTAGAGTCTTTCAAGGGGAATTGAGCAGGGAAGACCCTTCAATTTCTGAGTTTTTTTAAGTCAGTTTTGCTAATTATTATTCCATATATGTTCTACATTTATTGATACAGTAAGTATTTATTAGTTCTCATTTACTTAAAAGTGTTACTCTGTAGATTTGTCTCCTTTTATCTAATTGTTTGAGACACGGTGGGAAATGTTGGTAAGGCAGTTAAGAGGGTGGAGAGGGTCTGGGGGACAGGACCATTTAAAGGTAAAGAACAAAATAGATCGTTTTGGCTCATCATTATTTGTGTTCCATCTGTAGACCGTCTGTTCCTGTTCAGTTCCAGTACTTTTTGCCAACATACCCGCCTTCCGCATACCCACTGACGGCACACACGTACACCCCAATTACCAGCTCTGTGTCCACCATTCGGCAGTATCCAGGTATGAGCCCCACTGTTAAGATGAATTTTAACATTTTAATATTTTCAGTCAGTGAGTATTTAGCATGGGTTTAATCACTCCATCATCTATGTTCAATTTCACATAAGCCCAAAATCTGAAGCTTGAAGGTTTTAAATCACCATTTCTTTGTTCTGTGTAAAAAGGTGGTGGTTGTGGCTGTTGTTGTTGTTATTCTTATTAGTGATATTTGCATGACTTGTCCCACCCTGAGGACAATTATGTTAACTATTTTTGTTACACCTTAAAATTATAGTACAAGTTAAAACGAATAAAGCTGTGCTCTTACAGAGCTTCTGTTGTTTTGTGGGATATCTGTTGTATTTTTAATGTGAGTCCATTTATGCTAAACACTCACCATTCTTCCTTATAAATAGTATTCTTTTTGATAACCCAGAAAAAAAACAATTCTTAAACTACAGTGTTTGTGTAACATTTTCCTGTGGGACCCTTAACTCACTTTAGACATAAGAAAGCCAGATTATCTAGCTCAGGGGCATCAAACTCATTCTCACCGGGGGCCACAGCAGCCTCACGGTTGCCTTCAAAGGGCCGAAATAATTTTAGGACTGTGTAAATGTAACTACTCCTTAACTGTTAAGGAGTTGAAATTACATTCGGCCCTTTGAAGGCAACCGTGAGGCTGATGTGGCCCCTGGTGAAAATGAGTTTGACGCCCCTGAGCTAGCTTGTGGACATTGCCCTTCGGCTGTGCAAGTGAAGATGCAACCAGGGCCACATGTGGCCATTGAGCATTTGAAGGGGGACCCGGCACAAATGAAGAAATAAGATTTTTATTTTACTTAAGTAAAATTGGAGAAACTTCAAATTTGTTTGGAAAAACTTACTGATGAAACTACTCTTGAAATGCAAATTGTATGGAACCAAAATATTTTACAAATCAAATATTTTTAATAAAAATTTAACATCTGAATTGAAGTGTGCTTTTAAGAACAAAATATACCCTGAATTTTGAAGCTATAGTATAGAAAGAGAATGTAAAATATCTTAGTAAAAAATTTTATAGTGGTTATATTTTGAAATGGTAATATTTTAGATACACTGGACTAAATAAGATATGTCTTAAATATATATTAAAATTAATTTGACCTTTTATTTTTACCTTATTAATGTGACTACAGAAAAATCTAAAATTGCTCGTATGACTTATATTTCCATTGCAGTGCTGGGCTTAAACTTTGAAACACTATATTTAAATAGCTTTAAAAATGGGTACCTTCATTTCTGCATTGTTGTTTTTGTTTTTTTGTGGGTTTTTCTTTTTTTGTATGTTGGCTTGTTTGGGGATTTACTTTTTTGCAAAACTTTCCCCAAGTTTTATTTTAATTTTTATCTCTAATGTGGAAAAGTAGCTGAATTGTTCTGAATATTCTGTCATGTTTTAAACCTATACAATTTTAAAGGAAATTCATAACTATTTTTTATTAACAATCTTATAGAGATAAAAATAGTGTTTGGTTGTTGCCAGAAATATTATGCCTGATGCTGAAAATAGTTAAGTCTTTTTATCAGTGGCCACACTTACCACCACTTCTTCATCTACTTCCTTGGCTTTCTGTAACATGCAGTCCTTTTGCCTTTCTGCAAAAGGTAACTCATGACCAACATTTATTTCTTTCAGTACTAGCCAGCTGAAAAGAATGTCTCTTGAGCTAGCATTATCATTTTATATTGATATTTAATATTGTAAAAATTCATTTTACTAGCACTATTAGAAGTGTCTGTATTTCTACGTTATCATTCTAGTAGCCCTGATAGACACTAACACAGGAAAATGAGTTGTGCAAGCAGCAGCGCTTCACTTCTCTCAGCACCACACGTGCACCATTGTTGTGGCAGATGAGGCGTCATATATTCTTTCTCTGACGTGGAGGGGCACAGCTGAAGGAAATATTTATGAATCAGCTTACGTTCCTCTGTGTTCAAGTGTTATGGATGCAATGACTCACTTTAAATTATTTTAAAGCAAATTTTTTTCAAATCAAGAGGAAAACAGGAAAATTTGTATATAATAGACTCCTATGTTGCCAAATATGTGATTGCTGTAATATATAGTTTATGATATAACTGTTCATGCTCTCTGGTTGCTTATAAAGATGGAATCTTATTGGTCCATTAGTTATTAGTTAAAATAGATATGAATATATAATTATAAATGTATATCACCTAGTTTGTAAGTAATCCCTCTCAAATTATTCCTGAAATTTTGTTTCAGATATTTTTCATTTCATTAATTCATTTATTCATTCATGCATTTGTTAATACCACAAATATTTATTGACACCCTACTGTGTGTAAGGTCCTATGCCAGGCTTTATTTTTAAAGCTTACTCTTAAACAGATCTTGCTTTCAACAAGCTTAGAGTCTAATAGGAAAGTAAGACATGAAGAGATACTGCAATAGATTAGGTACTAAATCCCCAAAGAGAGGCTTGAACAAAGCCGTGCTGCTTCTGAGGTAAAAGAGGTTACTTCTGCATGAGATGGTAGGGTTGGAAGTCAGGGTGGATTTTCCTAAAGGAAGTAGTATTTGGAAAGCAATCTCTCAGAAAGGATAGGACAGAGCCATGGTGGGATTACAGGAAAGTACATTTCCGTCTGTGAATAAAGTATTAGCATAGAATATGTGCTTGGAACAGAGTGGTTCAGTTTTGGTTGGAGTACAGTGTGAGTGAGGATACAATTTTTTTAAGGCTGGACTTTGAAAAGGCTTGTAATAGTGACTAGACTGCATGGTCTGCCTCAGGCAAATGACCAAAGTTTGAACAGAAATAAAAAAAGTATACTTTTCAGGAAGAAACTAATAATGCTCTGTGGATTATTTATTTTACAACAAGGGAATATAGCAGTGACTATAAATTTACATGTACTAATTTCTTACTATACTTTTCTCATTTGTAAAAAAAATTTATCTTTTTTCTCTATGGTTTATAAAACTTTTTCAGTTACATTTTTTTTATTTGAGGTATAATTGACATACACCATATTAGGTCCTGGTGTACAGTATAATGATTTGATAATTTCTTGTGATGAGAACTGTCTTAGCAACTTTCAAATATGCAACTCAGCCACGATGCTGTGCATTCCATCCCCATGACTTACTTATTTTATAACTGGAAATTTGTACCTTTTGACTCTCTTCACACATTTTACTCATCCCACACTTCCCCCCAGGCCTCTCTTCAGCCTCTGGCAACAATCAGTCTGTTCTCTCTGTCTATGAACTTGGTGTGTTTTTGGTTTTTTCTTACATTTGACATATGGTGTTTGTCTTCTCTGTCTGACTTATTTACTTAGCATGATACCCTCAAGGTCTATCCTGTTACAAATGTTCTTTTTTTATGGCCAAATAATACTCTTGTGTGTGTGTCACATTTTCTTTATCCAGTTGTCCATCAGCAGACACGTAGGTTGTTTCCCTATCTTGGTTATTTTGAAATGAGGGTGCAGATATCTTTTTCTGAGTGGTTTTGATAACTAAGAAGAAAAGTTACTGTGTTTATTTTCTTTCTACAAATAGTGAGAAATTTCTTTTTTGTTGCTTCCTGAGAGAGTGATTTTTTAAAAGATTTTATTTATTTTTAGAGAGAGGGGAAGGGAGGAAGGAGAGGGAGAGAAACACTGATCAGTTGCCCCTCGTACGCACCTCTTCTGGGGACCAAACCATAACCGAGGCATATGCCCTGACTGGGAATCGAACTGGCGACCTTTTGCTTTGCAGGACAACACCCAACCGAGCCACACCGGTCAGGGCATTGTTTTTGTTTTCGATTTTGTTGTTTTTGAGTTTGTTTTTAATATGCACATAGGTGATGTGTTTGCTACATAGGAAAAAGGAAAGTTGCTTGTTCACTCTTTATGGGTATATAGAGTTTAAAATGTATAAGCACTGTGTATTTCAGAAGTGCTCATGGTAGTGCTTCTGTAAGTTAAAACAAAGTATTCTTGACAGGAACTGTGGATGTGCCCTAGAAGTTTTAGGTGGACTATTTAGCACAGTTGCTTGGCTCACATCTGGAATTTAATACATAGATTGCTTTTTTCTTGTTTTAATGCTTTTTTTTGTAATCTGCAAAAAGATTGTATCTAATTGGTAGGAAATAAGGGGGTAAAACCTCAATATATAGTTTTAAATAGTGCTTTTTTTTTTTTAAACTTGGGATTTAGGTCTCATATAGTGGAAAAATTCTGTTTTCATTTTAGTGTTTTTCTTATGTGAACTGTGTCTAATCAAAGCTAATATTCTAGTAGTCAGTTTTTGCATAATTTTTAGTTTCAGCTCAAGCTCCAAATTCTGCCATAACAGCTCAGACTGGTGTTGGGGTGGCTTCTACAGTTCACCTAAACCCCATGCAGTTGATGACAGTGGATGCATCTCATGCTCGACACATTCAAGGGATCCAGCCTGCTCCCATCAGTACACAGGGTATACAGCCAGCCCCCATTGGGACCCCAGGAATACAGCCAGCACCAATTGGCACACAGGGAATTCACTCAGCAACCCCAATCAGTACACAAGGACTTCAACCTGCATCAGTGGGTACTCAGCAGCCTCCGACTGAAGGAAAGACTTCAGGTAATTTTACTTTCTTGCATGCAAGTTGGTGTGGAGGAAAGAGATAATAATGGGTTTAATCCTGGATCTGCTACTTACTGGCTTGTGGTCTCGGGTAGTTAATTCCTCTAAGCTTTCATTTCTTACCTTAGAACTTACCTGTCAGGCTCATTAGAAGCGCAGTTGTACATGGTGAGAAGCATTCTGTAAATTAGAACTCGTAGTTGAAAGAGCAAATTCACCTTATAATAGGAGTTTTCTCATTCCAGTTAAGGTTTGGGGGGAGATTTTATGTAAACCTTTAAAATTAAGATAGACTGGAATGTTGGAGGCATTTTTAGGGTTGAAAGTGGTTTTATTTTATAAAAACTGGGAGATTTCTTAAAGTATACCATGTACTTTATGTATCTAACCTTATTTTAGTAATTATGATTATAGAGCAAAGAAAATGGTTATTGATCATGCATTAGTAGACTTAGTAACCTCTCCTACTTTGCCTTTTGTCTTTTAGACAAATGAACGTTATGTTCCCATTTCTTATCTTCTTGAAATTGGATAGTCACAACATGGATACACTAATTCTTGTTTTATGGGACATTTTAGTCATGTTGCTTGCCTTCCCCTCTCTTTATTGCTCTTTCCTGACCCCACCCTGTCCTCCAGCAGTGGTGTTAGCTGATGGAGCCACCATCGTAGCCAACCCTATTAGCAACCCATTCAGTGCTTCTCCGGCAGCAACAACTGTGGTGCAGACCCACAGCCAGAGTGCTAGCACCAGTGCTCCAGCCCAGGGCTCGTCCCCCCGGCCAAGCATACTTCGGAAGAAACCTGCCACAGATGGGTGAGTACTCAGACCCGGTGATGCCAAATGAAACCACTGGTTCTGAATATAGTTGGTATAATTGGGTCAGGCACTACTTATGTTCAGGTCTAGTAGATTATGCCAGTAGTTTTTCCAAGTGCTTGTATCCACTTAAACCCTCACCACCGATGGGGATGATTGCATTCATCATTACCAACTCTTGTTACTGGCACATTTTTTAAGTTTAGTCATTCTGTGTTTATAGTGGTGTATCCCATTAGTTTTTTTGGGGGGGTTGTTTTGTTTTGCTTCTGGAGGCTATATAATGGGGTTCGTCTTTTTTACTTCTTATGGAAAAGTTTAAACATAATAAAATTTTGTACATTTCATTGTGTACCCATTATTCAATTTCAGTTATCAACTTATCGGCTCATGGTCAATTTTATCTAGATGCCTACCCACCCTTCTCCATAATGTTATTTTGAAGCAAATTCCAAACAGCACATTGTTTCATTTGTATGTATTTCATCATACGTCTATTGAGAGACATACCAAAAATAACAGTATCCACGTAATATCATCAATTATCTAATCACTGTTCAAATTTCCAGTGATCTCAAATGTCACACATTTTATTTTGTTTTATATTACTTAATTGAATTAGTATTCTGATAAGATGTACACATTATGATTAGTGGATATGTCTCTTGAGACTCTTCTAATATGTAGGTTTCCTCCATATTGAAGAAACTTGGTCTTTGGTCCTATAGTTTTTCCTCTTCCTCCCTCCCTCTCTCCCCCCTCTGGATTTTGCATCCAGTCCCCCTGGGCTGATTGCATCTTCCTTGTATTAGTTTCCTAGGACTGCTGTAATAAATTACCACAGATTTGGTGGCTGAGAACAGCACTTATTCTCACAGTTCTGACAGCTAGAAATCTGAACTTGAGGTGTTGGCAGGCTTGGTTCCTTCTGAATGTTCTCAGGAACAACCCATTCGGTGCCTCTTTTCCACCTTCTGTTGGCAATCCTTTGCATTTCCTGACTTGTGGACTCCTCACTCCAGTGTTCACATGAGCTTCCCTCTATGTCTGTGTCTTAAATTTCCCTCTCCTTTGTTATGTAACTACCAGTTACTGGATTTAGGGCATACTGTAAATCTAGAATAATCTCAAGATCCTTACCTTAATTGCATTTGCAGAGACCCTATTTTTTTACATTCACAGGTGCCAGGGATTAGGACTTAGCTATATCTTTTCAGGGAACACAAACGCATTTCCCCCGTAGTGTGGCTTCACTTGTTCTTCTCTCCCATGTTTTCTCTATGCTGTTACTTGAATCTTAAAGGCTTAGATTCACTTTTTTTTTCTTTTCTCACAAGTACTTCATAAGTCCATCATTTATTTATTATTTTACCAAGACATGTCTAGGGGTCACTGTTTTGGGGATGTTAGCTGTCTTGAGGTTCAGTGTCTAGATTCATTAATCATTGGGCATTGTAACATATGGTACATTCTTTTTTTTTTTTAAGATTTTACTTATTTAGTTTTAGAGAGGGGAAGGGAAGGAGAAAGAGAGGGAGAGAAATACCAATGTGTGGTTGCCTCTCGCATTGTCCCCACTGGGGACCTGGACTGCAACCCAGGCATATGCCCTGACTGGGAATCGAACTGACGACCCTTTGGTTCATAGCCCGCGCTCAATCCACTGAGCTACACCAGCCAGGGCTTGTAACATGGTACATTCTGGTTCTAGCCATGTTCTCTCACACCCACTCTTGTCTGACATTTATTCCCCCTCTGCCAAGCTAACCATGTCAAGGTCACTCATGGCTTCCACACGGCTAAACCCAGTGGTTGATCCTCAGTCCAAGCCACATGTGGTCCCCACTGGACGGCACAGTTGGTCACTAACTACCTTGATCAACATTTTTCACTTGGCTTCTAGTAATGGGCTCGAGTCAACATAAGTACATAGACACAATAATGATTGCAAACACTTAATATAGGCTTACATTTTAATATTAAGGAGAAAAGTGATAAGGCGTGCCAGAAAAAGCAAGTGGAAGAGTCACAGTGGTTGCTTCCTGGAGCGTGATGGGCAAGAAGTTGGGAGGAATAGGGAAGGGATCTGCTGTATTTTGTTAAAAGCCTTTTAGTACTATTTGAATTTTTAAATATTGTGCCTATATTACATTGATAATATTTTTAAAAATACTTAGCCAGTGTGATGCTTTCATTTTGCTATAGGCGTGCCTAGGAAATGTGTGTCTTTCTTCTTATCTTTTAATACCCTTAGACTGCTGGGGTGTTTTGGTTTGTCTTTTGTCTCTTTCAGAATTGCAGTTCGAAAAACTCTCATTCCTCCTCAGCCTCCTGAAGTGTCTAGCCCTCGAGTGGAAAGCTCTCTGCGGAGTACCTCTGGGTCGCCTAGGCCAGCAGGGTGAGCACAAAGATGTCACTATTCTTGTCTCCAACTGCACAGAATTGGGGAGGAAAGAGTCTAGTCAACGTGACCTTGCTCACATAATTTGCTTGTGTGCAATTTTTATATGCTATTCCTATCTACATGACCTGCACATGTTTTTCAGCCTGTCTGACCTTCATTGCCTCATTTGTGAAATGGACATATGTATAACGTTTATTTCATCAGATTTCTATGTATTCAAAGGAAACGACTCAGCAAATGTGCTTAGAATAGAACCTGTGTTATAGTAAACACCCAGTTATTTTGCTGTCATAAATGGCATCATGGCAATAGTTAATACATGCTTTTTTCTTTATTCTTTATCATCTTAATTCCAAAAGTGAAATTATTTTAGATAAAAATGAGACAATATAAAAATATTTAAAGTCTAAAGTGAAAATCACTGTTCTATTCTTCACCTACTTTGTCAGTCTCACTTCCCAGAATATCATTGATTGGTAACAGTTTTGTTGAGTTTCTTTCCACATCTTTTTCTACATACACACACACACATATATAGATTGACAGACCCTTAAAAACAAGATCTCACTGATTGATTTTTTAACTTATATCAGTAATAGCTTGCCATGTTGATATATTTAGATATACTTCATAAAACTATTCAAAAAAGAATTATGAATGCCTAGCATGCGCCAAGTGTCATTGTAGAATCTGGGGATACATAAGAGTGACTAAAACAGACAAACTGTTCTTCTTAGCTTATGTTCTAGTGAGTGTAAAAAAATAATGGACAACTATAATACCATAAACAATAAAATATTTTAAAAAGAAATAATAAATATGTGAAGAAAAATAAAGTGGTGTAAAGTGAATATAAAGTAATGGGGGAAGTGGCCCAGCTGGCAAAGCTCAGTAGATTGAGTGCCAGCTTGTGAACCAAAAGGTGCTGTTCCCAGTCGGGGCCCATGCCTGGGTTGCAGGACAGGTCCCCAGTAGGGGGCGCTCAAGAGGCAACCGCACATTGGTGTTTCTCTTCTCTTTCTCCCTCCCTTTCCCCTCTCTAAAAATAAATAAAGAAACCCTTTAAAAATATGTTAATAAAAATAAAGTGATGGGGGAAGAGATGATGTCTAATAAAAAGGCTTATCTCTGCAGAGGTTTAAGAGCATGAAGGACGAAGCTATAGGCTCCCTGATCTTTTATAATATCAGACAAAGGAAAGAGCAGGAATCAAGACTTTAATGTAGGAGTAGTTGGAAACATAACTTTGCACATTAATGCAGGAATGTAAAGAAAAGGCAAGCTGAAATTGTGCAAAGTGATCTTGATATTCAGTGGAGGAATATAGGGTTATGTGAACTTTGAAAACACTTGTGAAAATATTAACAACTCAGTTTTATCAGGAAATGAAAAAATAGTGAAACTAATATTTACTTAGTACACTGTAATTCAGAACATTAAAAGTGTTGAGAATTCAAATGTTTTCTTTCTTAAAATGATTCGAGAGCAGTTGGAACAGGGCTAACCTTCTTCACATTGTGTAACTTACAAGGCACATCAAGAGCCCATTTATGCCTTGAGGAACTCTTACACTCCTAAGTTTGGATCTACAGCTGACATTTATTTTTTATTAAAGTATAATTGGTATACAATGTTAGTTTCAGGTGTGCAACAGTGATTAGATGTTCATATATCTTACAATGTGCTTACCACATATCATTCACTTTATACCCTTTACCTTTTTTACCCATCCCCTTCCTCTCTGGCAACCATCAGTTTGGGGGTTTTTTTGTTTCTATAAGCCTCTTTGTTTTGTTTGTTCATTTGTTTTGATTTTGTTTAAAGCCACATGTAACTGAAATCATGCACTGAAATCATGCAGTATTTGTCTTTCTCTGACTTATTTCACTTAATGTATTATTACCCTTTAGGTCTATCCATGTTGTACATAGCCGGATTTTATTTTTATTTCTGAATAATATTCCATTGTATTTATGTACCACATCTTCCTTATCTGTTCAACTACTGACAGATACCTAGGTTACTTCCATATCTTGGCTATTTTAAGTAATGCTGCAATGAACTTTTTTTTTAAATAAGTGAATTTTATTTCAGGCCAAAACCCCTCAACTTTGAACTAAATGCCATGACAGTTCCACAGCACAGTCTGGTAAAAGAGCCCATAGACAGGGTAAGATGTCCCAAGGTGGGTGGAGTGAGTGGGAGGAACCACACACAAACCAAAGTGCAAAGCGATACAGAATGCCAGCAGCACTCAGCCCCTTCCAGCTCTGGATCTCAGTGGAAAGGAATTGCCCTCACTGTCCAAGCCCTCTCTCCAGGCAAAAACAAGGCCCTTGTACCCCCACTGGACTGAATATATGGTCTCCCTGCATCACAAGCAGAGGGATACTGTGGTGGCTGAACCCTGGGGGATAGGATGTGTATATCTTTTCAAGTTTGTGTTTTCGTTTCCTTCAAATAAATACCTAGAAGTGAATTTCTCCACATCTTCACCCATACTTATTATTTATTGACTTTGATAATAGCCATTATGACAGGTGTGAGATGTTATCTCCTGGTTTTGAGTTGCATTTCCCTAATAATTACTGATGTTAAGCATCTTTTCGTATGTCTGTTGGCATCTGTATGTTTTCTTTGAAGAGATATCTCTTCATATCCTCTGCCTAATTTTTAATCAAATTTTTTTTTGTTATTGAGATACGAGTTTTTAATATATTTTAGATAGTAACCCCATATTGCACATATCATTTGCAAGTATATTCTCCCATTGAATAGATTTTATTCCATTTTGTGGAAGATTTCTTACACTTCTTACACTGTGGAGAAGCTTTTGTTTTATGTAGTCCCATTTTTTTTTTCCATTTGTTTATTTTTGCTTTTGTTTCCTTTGCTCAAGGGGACTATGTAAAAAGATATTACTAAGACTGATGTCAAAGAGGTTGCTATCTATTTTCGGAGTTTTATGGTTTCAGTTCTTAATTTCAGTCTTTAATTCATTTTGAGTTTATTTTTGTATGTGGTATAAAAGAGTAGTCCAGTTTCATTTTTTGCATGCATCTATCTGGATTTTCCAGTACTACTTTTAAAATACACTATCATTTCTCCGTTATGTATTCTTGCCTCCTTTGTCCATGTAAGTGAGAGTTTATTTATGGACTCTTCTGTTCTCTTCTAGTGATCTGTGTGTGTTTTTATGCCAGTACCATACTGTTTCGATTATTATAGCTTTGTAGTATAGTTTGAGATCACGGAGCATACTTCCAACTTTGTTCTTTTCTAAGGATTGCTTTGGCTATTTGTGGTCTTTCGTGATTCCATATAAATTTTGAATTACTTTTTCTAGATTTGAGAACATCCTTGGTATTTCGATAGGGATTGCATTGAATTTGTAGATTGCTTTGGGTAAAATGGACATTTTAACAGTATTAATCCTTCCAATCCATGAGCACAGTATATTCTTTCATTTATTTGTATCTTCTTTGATTTCTTTTTTCAATATCTTATAGTTTTCACAATACAGATCTTTCACCTCCTTTGTTAAATTTATTCCTAGGTATTTTATTCTTTATGATGCAGTTGTAAATGGGATTTTCTTAACTTCTGATCATTGATTATTAATGTACAGAAATGTGACATTTCTGTGCGTTAATTATGTATCCTGCTACTTTACTCAACTCGTTTATTAATTCTAGTAATTTTTGGTAATGTGGCCTATATATTTCTGGTAGGGTTTTTTGTACAGTATGTTATCTGAAAATAGTGACAGTTTAACTTTTTCCTTTCCAGTTTGGATGCCTTTTATTTCTTATATTGTCTGGTTGCTGTGGCTAAGACTTCCAGTACTATATTAAACATTGTGGCGAGAGTAAGCATCTTTGTCTTGTTCCTGATCTTAGAGGAAAGGCTTTCAGCTTTTCACCATTGAGTGTGATATTAGCTGTGGGCTTGTCGTGGCCTTTATTGCAGGAGGTGAGTTCCTTCTATACCTTGAAATCCTTGAGATCATAGGATTGTTATCCTTGGTTTTGTTGCCACAATGTATCACCTTAATTGCTTTGTGAATATTAACGCATTCTTACATCCCTGGGATGAATGTACTTTATCATGGTGTATAATCTTTGTAATGTATCGTTGAATTTAGTTTGCAGGTACTTTGTTGGCAATTTTTAAATCTGTGTTCATCAGGGATATTGGTGTGCAGTTCTTTTTGTAATGTCTTTGTCTTGTTTTGGCATCATGGTAAGGCTGGCCATGTGGTAAGGCTGGCCTTGTAGAATGAGTTTGGAAACATTCCTTCCTCTTCAATTGTTTGGAAAAGTTTGAAAAACATTGATACTAATTTTTCTTTGAATAATTGTTAGCCTTCACCTGTGAAGCCATCTATCTACTCCTGAGCTTTTGTTTGTTAGGAGATTTTTGATTACTGCTTCAATTTCATTGCTAGTAGTCTGTTCAGATTTTCTGTTTCTTCCTGGTTTAGTATTCAAAGGGGTACGTTTCTGGAAACTCTTCCATTTCTTCCAGGTGGTCCAGTTCGTTGGCATTTAATTGTTGATAGTATTCATAAACAGTTCTTTGTATTTCTGTGGCGTCGGTTGTAATCCCTCCTCTTTTCATTTCTGATTTTCTTTTCTTCAATTTGACTTCTTCTGGGTGTTTTCAGAGGTTTGTCAGTTTTATTCATTCTTTCAAAGAACCAGCTCTTGCTATCATTGATCTTTTTTATTGTTTTTGTTTTTCAGTCTCTATTTTATTTATTTCTACTCTGGTCTTCACTGTTTCCTTCCTCTTGCTTACTTTGGGTTTTGTTTTTTCTTCTTTGTCTAGTACCTGTAGGGGTGAAGTTAAGTCATTTGAGATCTCTTTTGTTTCTTTTTTTCCGTTACAGATGACATTCAGTATTAGCTTCAGGTGGGATTTTTCTTCTTCACGTACGTAGGCTTGTATACCTATGAACTTTCTTCTTAGAACTACGTTTGCTGCATCCCCTAAATTTTGTAAGTTTGTGTTTTCATTTGTTTCAAGGTACTTTTAGATTCTCTGTTTGATTACCTCTTTGATCCATTGGCTGTTGAGTAGCATGTTATTTAATCTCCACATTTGTGTTTTTTGTAGTTTTCTTCCTGCAGTTGATTTCTAGTTTTATGATATTAAGGGCAGAAAATATGCTCTCTATAATTTTAATCTTGAATTTATTGAGGCTTATTTAATGGCCTAATGTGGTCTATCCTGCAGAATGGTCCATGTGCACATGAGAAGAATGTGTATGTGCAGTTTGAGAATTAAATGTTCTGTAAATGTTTATCATGTGATCTGCTCTAATAATAACATTAAAGCCATGGTTGCCTTATTAATTGTCTGTGTGGAGATCTGTGCATTGTGGTAAGGTATTAAATTCCCCAACTGTTACTGTATCAACTGTTATGTCCATTAATATTAGTTTTATATTCTTTGGTACGTCTGTGCTCAGTGTGTATGTATTTATAATATATCTTCTTCTTGGATTGACCCATTTATCATTATGTAATATCCTTCTTTATTTCTTTTCACATTCTGTGTTTTTAAGCCTTTTTTGTATGAGTATAGCTACCACAGCTTTCTTTTTGTTTCTATTTGTATGAAATACTCTTTTCTATCCCTTCACTTTCCACCTGTGTATTTTGATCTAAAGTGAGTCTCTTATAGGCCACATATAGATTCGTCTTACAGTGTTGTACATTCATCTACATTTAAAGTACTTATTGATTGCCATTTTGTTGTTTTCTGCTTGTTTTTGTTCTTCTGTATCCCTTTCTTTTTCTCTTTCTCTCTTTCCTTTTGATATGCTGATTTTCCATAATGTTTTGTCTGGGTTCCTTTCTATTTTTTGTGTATTTCTTCTAATTACATGAGGTTCATGGTATCCACTTGTATCTATAGCAGTTTGTTTTAACCTGGTAAGCATTTAAGTTTCAAACACATTCTAAAATTACTACATTTTTCAGCACCCTCCATGCTTTATGTTTTGACGTCTTTTTTGTATCTTTTTGTTCTCTCTGTCACCTATTTCTTGTAGTTATAGTTAACTTTACTACTTTTGTCTTGTACCTTGCATATTAGCTTTTGGATTAACCTTATTTTATTATAAATTCATTTGCTTTTAGTAGTAAAATTTTTTTTCCTGTATTTTCTTATTTCTGGTTATGTCCTTTTCTGCATAAAGAAGACCCCTTGACATTTATTGTAATGCTGGTTTAGTGATGGTGAACTTCTTACTTTTTTTCCTTGCTTGGGAAACTTCGTCTCTTTGTCAGTTCTGAATGATAATCTTGCCAGGTAGGACATTTTAGGGTATAGGTTCCTTTCTTTCAGCATTTCAAATATTTCCTGCCAACGTCTCCTGGCCTGTAAAATTGCTGCTGAGAAATTAGCTCAGGGCCTTATGGCGTTTTCTTTGTATGGGAGTTGTTTCTTTCTTGCTGCCTTCAACTTTGCCATTCTAATTCCTTTTCTTTGGTGTGGGCCTCTTTCAGTTTGTCTTGATTGAAATTCTCTGTGCTTATTGAACCTCGATGTCTGTTCTCTTCCCCAGATTACAAAAGTTTATAGCCTTTTTTTTTCCAAATATATTTTCTACCCCCACCCTCCTTTTTTGAATCTCTTCTACTTCTGGAATCCCTATGATGTAAATGTTACACTTTTTGATGTTGTTATCCCAGAGCTTTCTTTTTTTTTTTTATTTCAGCAATACATGCTTCTTTTTTAAAAAATATATTTTATTATGTTATAACAGTTGTCCCATTTTTTTCCCCTTTATTCCACTCCACCCTGTACCCCACCTCCCAACAGCATTCCTCTTCCCATGTCCATGGGTCATACATATAAGTTCTTTTGCTTCTCCATTTCCAGTATTATTCTTAACCTCCCCCTGTCTATCTTCTACCTACCATTTATGCTTCTTATTCCATGTACCTTTTCCCCATTTTCCCCCCTCCACCTCCCCACTGATAACCCTCCATGTGATCTCCATTTCTGTGATTCTGTTCCTATTCTAGTTGTTTGCTTTGTTTGTTTTTAGGTTCAATTGTTGATAGTCATGACTTTGTTGCCATTTTACTGATCATATTTTTTATCTTCTTCTTCTTAGATAAGTCCCTTTAACATTTCATATAATAAGGGCTTGATGGTGATGAACTCCTTGAACTTGACCTTATCTGGGAAACACTTCATCTGCCCTTCCATTCTAAATGATAGCTTTGCTGGATAGAGTCATCTTGGATGTAGGTCCTTGACTTTCATGACTTGGAATACTTCTTGCCAGCCCCTTCTTGCCTGTAAGGTTTCTTTTGAGAAATCAGCTGACAATCTGATGGGCACTCCTTTGTAGGTTACTGTCTCCTTTTCTCTTGTTGCTTTTAAGATTCTCTCTTTATCTTTGATCTTGGGTAATGTAATCATGATGTGCCTTGGTGTGTTCCTCCTCAGGTCCAACTTCTTTGGGACTCTCTGAGCTTCCTGGACCCTCTGAAAGTCTATTTCCTTTGCCAAAATAGGGAAGTTCTCCTTCATTATTTGTTCAAATACGTTTTCAATTTCTTTCTGTTCCTCTTCTCCTTCTGGCACCCCTATGATTCGGATATTGGAACGTTTAAGGACATCCCGGAGGTTCCTAAGCCTCTCCTCATTTTTTTGAATTCTTGTTTCTTCATTGTGTTGTGGTTGAATGTTTCTTTCTTTCTTCTGGTCCACACCATTGATTTGAGTCCTGTTTTTCTTCCCATCACTGTTGGTTCCCTGTACATTTTCCTTCATTTCCCTTATCGTAGCCTTCATTTGTTTATCTAATTTGTGACCAAATTCAACCAAGTCTGTGAGCATCCTGATTACCAGTGTTTTGAACTGTGCATCTGATAGGTTGGCTATCTCTTGGTCACTTAGTTGTATTTTTTTCTGGAGCTTTGATCTGTTCTTTCATTTGGGCCATTTTTGTTGTCTTGGTGTGCCTGTTACGTAGTAAGGGGTGGAGCCTTAGGTGTTCACCAGGGCGGGGCGGCAACGTCACTGTGTAGTGACGCTGTTTGTCGGGGAGGGGACTGAGAACGAACAATGGCACTTGCTCCGCTCTCTGCCGGTTTTCAGTGACTTTCCGCGTGACCCACTCCAATTGGGCTCTTCTGGTGCTGGTTCCCAGTGGGTGGGCTTGTGTATGCTTTAGGACCCTGTGGGTCTCTCCAACGAGCTCTCCTGTGAGTCCGGGAGTTTCTCCCGTTGCTGCCGTCTCTGCCCCCACAGGAGCTTTCCATCAGAGGCTTTGAGGCTTTATTTCCCCGTGCTGGAACTCTGGGTTGCGGGGTCTGTCTCGCTCCCCAGCTGTTCCTTCCGGTTTATCCGCACAAGGGAGTGGGATTCCCGGTCCACAGCCGCCACCTCTCCAGGTCACCGCTTCCCCGTCCGCCAGCCGCTGCCCCGCGCGAGTTGTCTCCGGCCCGTCTCGCCCCTCCTACCGGTTTGGATGAAAGTTTCTCCTTTAGTTCCTTGGTTGTTGGACTTCCATACAGTTCGATTTTCTGTCAGTTCTGGTTGTTTTTTGTTTTAAAATTTGTTGTTGTCCTTTTTTTGATTGTACGAGGAGGCACAGTGTGTCTACCTATGCCTCCATCTTGGCCGGAACTCCTGAGTACCAGTGTTTAGAACTGTGCATCTGATAGGTTGGCTGTCTCTTCATCACTTAGTTCTGTTTTCAGAGCTCTGATCTGCTGGTTCATTTGGGCCACATTTTTTTGTCTGGGCCTGCCTGTTATATAGTAAGGGGCAGAGCCTTGGGTATTCGCCAGGGCAGGACAGCCCACTTGGCTGTGTGGTGGTGCTGTATGTGGGGGAGAGGTCAGAGAGGGAACAGTGCCACTTACTTGGCTCTTGACTGGCTTTCAGTCAAATCCCCTGCTACCTTCAGTCAAATTGGGTCCTTCTGGTGCTGATTCCATGGTGGGTGGGTTTGTGCGCATTCTTTGACCCTGTGGGTCTCTCTAGTGAACTCTCCTGTGAGTCTGGGAATTTCTCCCACTGCCACAACCCCCCCAGTTTTTTCAGTCAGGTTTTGAAGCTTTATTTCCCCATACCAGAACCTTGGGTTGCACAGTCTGTCTTGCTCCCCAGAAAGAGCAACAAAATATACTGATGTGTTCATTTTTTACGTGGATCAGATGAAATCTGTAACAGAACATTTGACTATAAATTTAAATTCCTTAATCAAATGACCACAGCCCAATGAGGGAAAACACAAAGATAAGAGGACTAACCAAGAGAAAGTCATAAAACATAAAGAGATGACATGAGTTGACACAATTCATTCAAGATCTAGAAGAAACCATCACAGAATTAAGCCAAAATTAAAAAAGGAAATAATGTAGACATAGAGGATAGAAATGAAACCAGTGAATAATTTCATTTTAAAAAGAAAGATAAAAACCATATAGAATGTAGTATGATACAAGATCAACATAGACATATCAATATCTCTGAAATCAACATATGATTTAAAATTGATAGCCTGCTAATATTCTGTGATTAACTAATGGATCCTTTAGTACACAAAATATGGGTGTGTTGTATAATTGTTGGCAACTTAGATTCAGTAAAATATGGAAATAGAGTGGTGTTATGTGGCGATGGTAGTAGATAGGCTCACGGAGGAAGGAGACTTATCACTATATCTTTTGAAATGTAAAAATATTACTAATTCAAAACAAACAATAAAGGATAAGTGTTTTAAACAAAATTAAAATTAAAAAGTAAATCTGCCCTGGCAGGGTGACTCAGTTAGTTAGAGCATTGTCTCGAACACCAAGTTAGCAGGTTCGATCCCCTATTGGGGCAGATACGGGAGGCAACCGATCATTGTTTCCCTCTCACATAAATAAGCACATTCTCAGGTGAGAATTTAAAAACGTAAATCCAAGAGCTGTCAAGATAAATTTAAAAGTTGAGTTGAAAAGAAGTTACGTGGTCCTACAAGGCTCCTACTAATGATTGCTTAGGTTTTCTCTGGCCATCACTAATTTATCCTCAAATGCCACCAAACCTATAGAACTCCAAATACAAGCAGACCTTATCACATCTCTTTTCCCTGGATAAGGTCCCTCCTTGAAGTCTTTCTTCCACCTACTCCATTCTGCATTGGTTGCCCTGGACTTGATGCCCAGCTCCCATTCCTGCTGATTCCTTTCTTCATCATGCTCTGGTTTTCCCTTCAGCTAATCACTGGAGCCCATTCACTTCGTTTTTCTTGATTTACTTTCTTCATTTTTGAGAGCACCTTTCATAACAAAGAAAGAACACATACAGTGCCAATATTTGACACTTCTTACATAAGAAAAATGTATTTTACCCTCTCCAGTCTATTTTCTCACTGTTGTTGAGATTAAGTGAACTTACACCTGTTTATTGAAGCTGTTTTATGATGTCTGCCTTAAAGTCCAGGTCAGCTAATTCTTATATTGTCCTTCAAGTTGTGGTTTTTCTGTCTCTTGATTAGACGAGTGATTTTCTATTTGTACCTGGACATTTTAGTGTTATGAGACTGGAATTTATTTATATACCTTTTGTTGTGGTGGTCCCACTCTCAGCTACCCAACTGGGGAAGGGAAAACATTGCCTTCTTACTGCCCACTGTGAATTGAAGTCCAGGTTCCCTGTTTGGCCTCTTTTCATACCACTTTAGTAGCAGGATGGAGGAGAGAGGGTTTAGTCCCTCACAACAGCCTGGCAAGTGCGAAAGTCTCGATTCTCCAGAGCTGGGGGGCATGGGGCTGTGGAGCTGCAATTGCAATGTGGTGTTTCACTGGAGTATACTAGTTATTGTCTACAAATTTTTCATCTTGATAAACTTTCTTGGCTCCTTGGCTAGAGAGAAAAGACTTTTCTTGAGGTTTATTTTCTCAGTGCCCTTTGAAATTTCTGTGTTGCCAGCTCATTAGCACACATTCTGGGGCACAAGAGGCATAAAAGAAACACAAGGAACTTGCTTCTGTGTCATTCCTCAGGTCCTAAGATTCCTAGCCAAGTGTGTCTACACTTCACCTTTCACCAGCTTGTTTGTTTGTTTTATGTATAATACTCATAATCAGTACTCACTGTTTTTAGCTATACTTAGCAGGAGGAATAAGCAAAAACATCTATGCCATTTTTCTATGAACAAGTCCTATGCACACTCTTAAATGATAAAGTGGCTAGGAGAATTTTGAGTTGGAAATCTCTTTTTCTTTCTAGGTAACATCAGCCTTCATCTTATAGCATTCTCTTTTTAAGTTGCTTTTTTTGTTTTGTTTTGTTTTCAAGATTTTATTTATTTGTTTGTTTTTGGAGAAGGGAGAGAAAAAGAGAGGGAGAGAAGTATCAATGTGTGGTCGCCTCTCACATACCCCCGCTTGGGACCTGGCCCACAACCCAGGCATGGGCCCTGACTAGGAATAGAACCGGTGACCCTTTGGTTCGCAGGCTGGCCACCAGCCAGGGCTAAGGATATACATTTGTAAACATTGCATTTGTAGCTACTTTAGATTTCAGAAGTATCTCTTGTAAAATATACTGGAAAATTATAGAAGTGGTGCCTCTGGGTAGAAGGCTGGATGTGGGAAGTGGAGGGAAATTATTTTTAATTTGTATCCTTTTGTATCTTTGCCATGTGCATGAGTTTCCTCTTTTACATCAAATAGGTATAAAGAAATTACACATGAAATATGAATACCGTTGTAGTCAATAAAAAACCTAAGACAACATAGGCATTAAGGACTTCTGGGAGGAAAATGCAAAACATAATAAAGTTCAACTTTAGAATCAATAAAGTTTATTTTACATTTGCTATAATTTACAGAAAGAATTATACAAATACCCATCCTTTGAGGTATTTCATGTTAAGTCAGTTTCCTGTTGTTTGCTACAGTATCTTTGCTTTTGTGTTTCAGTGCCAAACCTAAGTCAGAAATCCACGTATCCATGGCCACTCCAGTCACTGTGTCCATGGACACTGTGTCCAATCAAAATAATGATCAGCCCACCATTGCAGTTCCTCCCACTGCTCAGCAGCCTCCACCAACCATTCCAACCATGATTGCTGCAGCTAGTCCCCCATCACAACCAGCGGTCGCCCTCTCAACCAATCCGGGAGCAGTTCCCATCACTCCACCCATCACTACCATTGCTGCTGCCCCTCTGCCGTCAGTAGCTGTAGGTGGCAATCCCTCCTCAATTTTGGTTCCTCCTGTGCCTGAGATCAAAGTTAAAGAAGAAGTGGAACCAATGGACATTATGAGGCCAGTTTCTGGTAAGTTCATTCACAGAATACTTTTTTTTTCCCTAAGATTATATTATTTATTTATTTATTTATTCATTCATTCATTCATTTATTCATTTATTTTTAGAAAGAGGGGAAGGGAGGAGAAAGAGAAAGAGAGAAAAATCCATGTAAGAGAGAAGCATCAATTGGTTGCCTCTTGTGTGCACCTCTACCAGGGACCAAACCCACAACCCAGGCATGTGCCCTGACCTGAAAACCAACCACCAACCTTTTGCTTTTGCAGGATGACACCCAATCAACTGAGCCACCCCAATCAGGACTAGAATACTTTTTATTGGCAGTTCCTTCCTCCCCTTTCCTAACTCTCAGAGAGCCAAAAGTGTTTCTCCTGAGAAACACTGACTTGTCCATTCCCATTTTAAATTTGCATTTTATTAGTTTTTTTAATAAATGGAAGGTCCTTTTGAAAACTAATACTGTTTTGCTGGTTTTATAATTAATTTCTTAATGAATGAAAATCAAGCAAAAAATTATGCCCTGGCTGGTGTGGCTCAGTGCATTGAGTGCAGCCTGTGAACCAGAGAGTGGCTAGTTCGATTCTCAGTCAGGGCACATGCCTGGGTTGTGGACCAGGTCCCCAGTAAGGGGGTGTGTGAGAGACAACCATACATTGATGTTTCTCTCTCACCCTCCCATCCCCTCTGTCTAAAAATAAATAAATAAATGTTTACAAAATCGTGCAAAAGGTCAATGTTTCTTTTTATAATTAATTTTATTTCTTACCAATATCATGAACAAAATTAATATTCTCCCAGGGATATTTATATATCCTTTACTATAGCTTCTTTGTATTCATTTAGAAAATATTGCCATGTAAGAAATGTCAAGATACAATCATAGCTAAGTACTGATTATTTGTAATTTATTCCTTGCAAATTTTTGTTACCCTATTATGCAATAAAGTAAAATTTATGTTGTTGATAATGCTCTTCTTAATAAACTTATATGTGATTAGTAAAATCATAAAAATATTCTTTACCCCTTTTCCTCTTCTTGACTGTAAACTTCCAGTTTGTGAAAGGCAAGTCACTTTGGAGGTTTTCTTTTTGTTGGTT
>VMDR010015764.1:0-21904 GCA_007922815.1 Macrotus californicus | reverse complement strand
GGAGCTCAGAAGTCTGCTTGTTATAGGGCAGAGTAGTAGAAAAGCAAGAAAGACATAGTAGGGATCAGAGGAGGGAGAGTCAGAGACAAAATAAGAGGTGGATACATGGAAAGATGGCTCAGCAAAGAACTCAGTGAACCCATGGTGTCTGCTGGGTTGTTGCTTACACATGTGGCATGGGAGTCTTTGATGGGACAAGTTCTGTGACATTTAAATTAGTTTAGCCTGACCAGTGTGTGCTGCAGACTTGTAATTATATAGTATAGCTTTACCAGTCTGAAAGTTCAAATAAAGGACACACAGCATTGGTGAACTCACTTATTTATTAGTGTATTTATCGGCATCATGGTAGGATTTCAATCTTCCAGATATTTTTATTTTCTAAGATGAGTCCTGCATGTAATTAGGGGTATGTTTGTTCATGATCTACCTCTGTCCTGCTTGTAGTCCTTTTCAAGAATCATCTCTCTGCCATGGATGACAGGGCTGTTGGGGGAATCTCACATCCCTGACACCCTACTGGACATAGCAGACATTGCAGCCACTTGTTGCTGTTCTGTGGTCCTTCCCCAGATGAGGTAGGAGTCTCTTTAACTCTGGGTAACTCTTTATCACACAGGTCTGGAAACAACACTTTGCGTCCAGCGTCTCACAAAGTCCAGCTTGAAATGGGCCCCTTAGCTTGGGCCCATGGGCTCTCTCTCTACAGAAAGTCAAATCTGATTCTTTGGCCTGAACTGAAAGTGACATCACAGTGTTCTTTCTGACTGTACTAGAACACCCACACATACATGCACCTATTTATCTCCCAACAGCCAGTTCATAACGTCACTCCTAGCTTGTACCCAAAGAGTCACAGGTCTCATGCATGTTTAATAGAACAAACTGTTGCAACCAGCCTCTAAGGCGGCCCCCAATGAGTCCTGCCTCCTGGTGGTCCTGCCTCGGGCAGGCAGTCATCTCCCCCACCCAGGTCAGTCTCTGTGAGCAAGCACATAGAGCAGAGGTGAGAATATACCTTGTCAAGATCAAGTAATAGAAGATATAATGGTTTCGGTTCTGGGCTCTGTCCTACTTTCTTTCTCTTAGATCACCTGCTCTGGGAGAAATGAGCTGCTGTGTTCTGAGCCTTGCAAAGCGGGCCAGGTGATGAGAAACTAGGGCTTCCAGCCAGCATCCAGTGAGGAACGGAGGGCTGTAGCCAGCAGCCGTGTGAGGGAGACTTTGGAAGCCGATGCTCCAGTCCCAACCAAACCTGCATGTGATGCAGCCCTGGCAGGCAGCCTGCCTGCAGGCTCATGAGACTCTTCCAGAACCACCCTGCTAAGCCGTGCGCAGATTCCTGATACCCGGAAAATGAGATAATACAATTTTGTTATTTTAAGCTGCTACATTTTGGGAAAATTTGTTGCACTGTGATAAATAACTAGTACAAAACTAGAGGAAATGCTGTAGGGGTCAAATGTAGACTCCATACACCTATTCTTGCATGAGTTCATCCAGGACTAGCCTGTTAAGGTGGAATAAAGAATTTCTGGTTGCTTATTTTATGGAAGATTAGTAATGTACTGAGGAGGAGAAAGGCAAAATGGCTGAAATATATTGTTTTCAAAAAGAACGCTCTTGCTATTTATGATCCCGGTGGTAACAAATCGCTCATCAGGACCTCGGAATGCCCTGTTGTGTGATGCAGTAACCAATGTAAGCTTCCCACCATTTCTGAAGGTTAATACAAAAACTCATAGTGTAACGTGGATGGCTGCCTCCAAGGATGCTGTATAAATCCAGTGCGCTATTATTTTCCATTTTTAATGTGAATTGACAAGGGTCACTTTAGCCTGTTAGCACTTCTTTTTTGAAGAAGAACCCCGACATCTTTTCGTGCCCCCAGCAGCAAGTGACTTATGCCAGAGCCTATTCTTTCCTTTAGACAGAAACCCTACTGACACCTGTTATGCTGTCTATTAGATGAAGAAGATTTTATAGAACATGGGTGAAATGGGAGCTTTGCCAACTAGAAGGAATGCACACTGTAGCCCTTCATCTTGGTAGATGAAGAAAACACTGGTGGTCGGGAACACCATTTCGCAGGCCTGTGATCTTGGAGAGGAGTGCGTCTGTGCCAGCTGAATGCCCTGCTACCTTTTCCATTTTCTCGGCCCTGCAGAAACAGCTTCATTAGTGCTCAGGCTATTTTATGAAGCCTTTATATGCCCTCGGGTTGTCATTCTGACTTAATTACTAATCCTGGTCACATATTAAGGGCTTTGATTAAGCAATTTGCTTTTTTTTCCCTTCCTCTCTCTCATCTCATTGAAAGATTACAGAGTTTGAGCATGAGGTTAACGGATTATGTCTGAATCCTGAGAGTCCCGACACTGCTCCAGCTGCCTGTCATTTCCTGGAGTGGTTACTTATCTGTCAATATTTCTTCCCTTTTTTCCCAAGTCCCAGGCCTACTTGATCTTGTCTGTTTGGTGCGGCTGGTGGAGGAATAACAAGGGTCTTCCCATCATGCAACATTCTGGGATACATCATGACAGAGAAATCTCAAAGCCCAGGTCAATTATAACAGAAGATGTGTACCACCTCTGCCCCGGAACGTCTTCTGGGGTTGCGGTTGTTTCAAACGAAGTCACCTGAAAAATGCAAGGAAATGTGTGTCGGTTCCTGTCTAGCTTTCTGCTTGTTGAGCAGGATACAAATAGCAGAAGACTCCATGTGTGTGGTTTGTAGTCAAGAAGAGGGAATAAAGTTGGCAGCTATCGCATTGTGCCATAATTACTTTTTAATTAGAATTCATTGAATACAGATGGATTCTTCCTGTCCTTTCGCCCACTGATGTTTTTTAATATTCCCACATCAGATATTATGAGGCAGTAGCCAGCAGTGAATTACATAAAATAACCCTGTAGCTGGTACTGACTTACAGAAAGTAGCCAACTTAACCATTTGTCTTAGATGAAAAATGATCTTACACCTTTTTGTGGATTCTATTGCTGGTTTGTTGATATAGTGTTTGTTTACTCTCATTCCTGCAGGAAAAAAAATATCATAGTTCTTGTATCAAATTACTGTAACTGACTGGAACATTTCTATTTCAAATAATGTACCATCATTTTTTTCATGGTGACACTGATAAGTTTGCAAGATTTCTCATTCTTTCCCCTCTTACCAATGAATAACTTGAACCCAAACGTGAATGGAATGTACAATTTCATGCTGTTATAAAAAATCAATGCTCATCACATTCTAATTGTAACGAAGTTTGAACCTGAATAGCTATTTGCAGTATTTTGATAGAAATAAGAAGTAATTTCCATTTTTTTTGCTCCAGGGTCTCTCTACATGAACTGACATATGATGCATTTTTGAAGTCACACTTAATAATTCTCTTTTTATTATAAACAACCGCGCCCTTGTTGAATAGCAGATCTAAAATTAGGCTTACACAGGCCTGTGTAATATACCTAAGAAACATGATTTATTCTAATGCAATAATGGCATAGATTTATAAAGCTTGACTACTCCAATGCTCCTCATTATGGTTGTAAAATATTTGTGGCCGCTGTGGGATTTTCTAGATCATTATTTTGAAAAAGGAAAAACCCATTTTGACAGATGAACTGGGGCCATTCTGAGCAAATCACAGATACTTCATATAACAAGGCCTCCAAAGAGGGGAGTGTACACTTATTACTATGGCAACCCGGATCAAAACACTATTTTAGTGGAGAGTTTCCAGTTTTACAATGCAATGATGATTGTTTATAGTACCGTTGAAACCAGATTCAGCAAAGGTTTAAGAAATGAGCTGACAAGAGGAAAATCATTATAGATAAACTGGGGATACCTGAATGGAGCAGCATGGAATCTGCCATTATTTGATCAAATACTGAAATTTATTGCCCAGGACAATAAAAATAAGGGAAGAGAATCCAGATGAGGAGAACACTCTGAAGCTTCTTCCATCAACTGGTTTGCAGTGAGATCAGTCCTATCTTAAGTTAAAACTTTGAAAGCAGAAGTTTCTTTTAAGTCCATTTCTTTTATATCCCTTATTTTTCTATCTGCAAAGCACCTACTTGTAATAACTTTAAAGCTGTAGACTAATGCATCTTTTCCTAACATATTCCATGTGTGTAACACAGCACAGCTCAAGAACTGTGCCCACCACACAGGGCTTTGTGCCTGCGCATGTCTGTGTGTGACAGTTGGCTGCAGCCCTGCTCAGTTATTTTGGTGTAAGTGGAATTTTTACACGGAAAGGGGAAAACTGTCTGACTCATGAGTTTTCCATTTTGCTAATTCTGCCTCAAAATACTTAGAAGCCACTATTGAGTGGACAAAGTGCACTGAAGTAATGGTTTGAATTATGTATTTGTGTAGCAAGTATTTAACTGAGTATCTCCTGCGTGCCAATCAGTGTGCACAATGGGTCTGCATACTGCTAGGTGTGCAGTGGGGAAGTGTGCGGTCCAATGGGAGCGTGAGGTGAGGGCCAAAGGGGGACATTGAAAGACACAGAAATAGAAAATAACTGGACGGGAATGGAGTTGGGATCCACTCCAATACTTATTAACCTGAATAGTCTTCCAAGCTTTGAAGGGAGAAAGGAAAACCACATTTATTGAATGTCAGCTTTATGCAAAGCTCTGTACCAGGAGCTCTACATACAAATATCTCAGACAAAGTGCAAATACTATTATGTTTATTATGCAGATAAGTAAACTGAGACCCAGAAAGATTACATAAAAACTCTCAAATGTATTGACCAAATATATATGTAGCACTTATTATGAGGGGGAACCCCAAAATCCAGAATTTATTTATAAGAAATTGTGTATTTATTCCTACATGTTTAAACTTCAGTCAACTTCAAAGTACTCTCCATTTGATGCAACACACCTATTGAGAAATTTTTTCTTTTGCTCAAAACAGTCTTTGAACTCATCGATTTTGATTCCTTTTAGTGCTTCTGCCATTTTTTGTTTTGCCTTTTGCACATCAACAAAGTGCTTCCCTTTGAAAACTTTTTTCACCCAGAGTATCAAAAAGAAGTCACTCGAGCAAGACTGGGTGGTGAATTGGGAGGGTAGGCATGGGGGTCCTGATGTTTTTGGTCAAAAACTGCTGAACATTCAATGGGGTGTGGGCAGGTGTGCTCATAAATCACCCATCATGAAACGGGCAAACAATGAAGCTAAATACAGCCTCTCATAGCAACACCAGCTGGTATACTGAGGCATATGGGTTCCTCAGGGTAACAGTGGAAAATCGTAATGATGGGAATGGTAACCCACCCCACCATTCTTTTGATATTCCTGTAAATGCTGACTCTGACTAATATGTAGCTGGAAGATGAACAGTGTGTTTGTATAAGAATCCTAGGAACTAGTTTCAAAAGTTACAGACTTTGACCTTCAAGCATCTGAGCTCTGGGAGATTTGCTGACCTTCAGCCATGGATCCAGGATGACGTGAAGCTGGGACGATGTGAATCCAGGATGACTAAACCAGGATGATGCATACCGGACCGTCACTGGCCTTATTGGAATGGACTGTGCTCGTCTGCACGTAGAGAACTTTTCAACCCCCTCCCTGATCTCTTTGTTCTGTTCCCCTCTCCCTCCTTATAAAAGCCTCTGCCTCCACTGAGAGGGAGAGATGGGCTTTGTGACAGGAGTCCCCTCTTCCAGAAGATGGGCTTTGAGATGTGAGTCATCCATCTTCCAGATGACCAGCATCTGCAAATATACCACTTTCCTTTACATCCACACCTGCCTCTCAAGTATTGGCTTTCATAGCAGCAGGCAGCCAGACCTGTGTGCGGTTACACTAGAACACTCACTGAGCGAGGGAAGCTGTACCACAAGGAGCTCACCCTCCAGAGGATAATTCCAGTTTTTTTGGGGTCCTCCCTCGTATATGTCAGGCACTGTCATAAGCATTCTACAAATATTAACTCACTTAGTCCTCATAATAACCATGTAAAGCGGTACTATTGTTATTCTCATTTTACAGATAAGGAAAACAAAGCACAGAGAGGTTGAATAACTTGCATCAGGTCACACAGCTATTAAATGGCAGAAGCAAGATGTGAACCCAGAACGTGTGAACTGCTGCTACTGCCATGCAGTAGAGGCACGTAGTGTATGTGATCAAACAGCTGTAACCTATTGTCTGTAATCAACAGTCTGTAATCTGGAAGTGACCAACAGTTGTAAACCATCAACAGCATGACTGGGATCTAAACCAGGTTTGCCGACTTGCCACAAGCTTCTCTTCTTCACTATCATCACCTTAGTCCAAGCAGCCAGTGTCTCTTATCTAGACCATTCTCTGGTCTCCTGACATCCAATCTAGCCCTCTTCTGGTCCATTCCCCAGGCTCCAACTAGTGCAATTTTCCTAAAATGTAAATTTGACTATGTTACTTCTCTATCCCACCATCCTCTCCTTCCTCTAAGCTCAGTAGTGGCTTTCTATTTCTCTTAGCATACACTTTAAGACCCTTAACACTGCCTTTGGGGTCTTGCATGATCTGCCCCTATCTATTATCCAGGACCAGATCCAGGCATGGGCATCTTGTTTCTCCCATACTCCAAAACGGTTTTCATTTTAATTTTCACCTTTAAAAATCCACCTTCAATTGTTAAGTGGCTCTCCACATTTTCTTTCACTATTCCTTCATGGTTCCAACTGTATTTTCTTAGATATTATTCCCCATCTTTTCCTGCCACTTTTACTTACTCATTCACAACTTATAGTGCTGACTTCCTTTATATAACTCAAGTGGTCAGTTTTCTGCAGATTCTTTATCTGCTCAGTGGAGTCACTGGAATGCAATTGTAAGGGACTCTTCTAAGCATGTCCCACTTCCCTCTTCTATCCATTGGTGTGGTGTGTGTTGGGAAATGCAACAGAGCAAGGAAGCATATTTGGAGAGTCTATTAGCTTTCCCAGACTCACTTCTCCAAAGAGCAATTGAATTTCAAAGCAGGATACAAATGATTTGGTCATTGCCTTCTCTTTAGGATATTCTCTTGCTGAGTATCAGTGATTCACTCCATATTTCACTATGCTTAGACTGTTTTCTCTGCTCAGTTTTTTTCTTCTTTAGAGCTGTCCTTGGTTTTGTTCAGCTGCTCCTTTTTTCCAGGAAGTCTGCTCTTCACACCCATCTTCTCTGCTATTTCACTTGCTGCTGTTTTGCTTGGAACACAGCTTCTGTGGGCCATTTCTCCTCAAATTGTTCATTCCGCTCTCCATGCTTTTCTATCTCTTCATTTGGAGTTTTCATTCCTTTCACATCCTTTTTTTCTTTTCTTTTCTTTTTTTTAGATTTTATTTATTTATTTTTTAGAGAGAGGGGAAAGGAAAGAGGGAGAGAAACATCAACGTGTGGTTGCTTCTCAAGTGCCCCCTACTGGGAACCCGGCCTGCAACCCAGGCATGTGCCCTGACTGGGAATTGAACCAGCAACCCTTTGGTTCATAGGCCAGTGCTCAGTCCACTGAGCCACGCCAGCCAGGGCTCACATCCTTCTTTTCTAACTGGTCTGTTCACACTAGAAGGGCACTCATGGTCTCACAGCAACTCTGCTGAAGGCCTGGCCAAGGTACCAAATTGAGCTTTGTGATATTACATTTTTATAAGGGCACTAATCCCATCATGAGGGCCTCACTCTTATCACCTCTTATAACTCTAATTACTTCCCATAAGACTCATCCTCAAATATTATTGTTTAGAGGAGTGGAACCTCAGTGTATAAATTTAGAAAGGACATAATTCAATCCATAGCAGGTATCAAATCCTATTAAACAGTTCTGCAGGACTGGTTTAGAATAACATCTAGTATGCATAATATAATAGGACCATATGGTTAACCATTGCTAAAACCCTATACAAGGATGCTGCTTCCAAGTGTATGGATGGTGCACTTGTGCGCTATCCAGCTGTAGGGGGCGCCACTAAGGTTGATTGTTGTAGATTTCCGTTTAATATGATTTTTTTTAACAAAATTAAATTGTTTTAAACAATGAGCACATTTTTTTAAAAATTTGCACATTTAGTTGTTGACAGGACTGAACATACTCATATTTGAGGCTGTTAATAATCTTATTCCTTATGATTGGCAACATTTATTGTGTGCTTACTGTGTGCCAGGGACTATGTGAGATGCCTTACTTATTTTATTGCATTTTTTCTGCAGAACATGAGATAGGTATATCCCCATTTAATAGCTGAAGGAACCGGGGCTTAATGGAACTAGGGGCACAGCTACTAAGTACTGGATGAGCAGGAGTTAGCATGAAATGGACCTGCCTCTGAGATGGGGTCCTCAGCCACTCTGTTCTACTGCCAGTGCCTCCCTCACTGCCTGACAAACCTTTCACCCATCTCCGATTAGGAGCCAAGCCAGCGATACAGGTTTAGGTCCCTTTTCCTGCCGCTAGCCCAAATTTCCTATTCCAAACAGCAAGGCTCTGGCCCTATTATGTCTGGCCTACTGTATACCACCCCAACACTGAGTGCAGTGGGAGCTGTCAGGATGCCAGGAAACACTTAGCAGGGGAAGAAGGAAAGGAAAAAACTACAGTGTATGTGTGTTGCCAGTTATTTAAAATGGGCCAATTACCTCAAACTGTAAAAAAAGTACTCAAGCTTAAATACCTACAAATCACTTTAACAAATTTAGTAGCAGAAAATTCTCACTGCTTGCTCCGTCTGTGCTGTATTAAACGCAGCTTGTTGGGGAAGCATGTGGTTGACTAGCTGTGGGCTATGCTAGCAGTCCTTTCCCTCTCTTGCCCACATACTCTTAAGATCCACAGATAGACAAAAGCAGTTAAGTCTGTGTAACCTAAATGCTGCTATCTTATGAAGACTGAAAATAAAACACCTAATTTCCTGGTCCCCTTTTCTACTTGTTTTTGGGGTGGTACTTTTGTTCGTGATTTTGGTCTGAGTGATTGATGGGAGGCCTGCAGGTGCAGAGGGCAGACTGTCCTTGAATCCACAGGAGCTGCAATGTCATAGGTCAAGGGAGTGGCCTCACAGCAGGATGCCATATCACCAAGAAGCTAGGAGCCAGTCTTGAAAACAAATGGAAGGCCACGTAGCAAAGACCATGCAGAGGTCAAGGAGAAAGTGGCCAACTCACAGCAGACAGTTCATCTCCTGTTGCAACCCGAAGAGAGTTGGTGAGAAGGAAGGATGAACTTCAAAACAATTACACTGTGTTCATTCTAGAGCAATTATTCCATTTGGGGGTTAATTGCTGTAGTGTGAACCCAGACACTGTCTAATTAGGAATAAGCTTGTACTCGGGAACAATTACCCAGCTAATTGGTCTGGTGCATGCATAGCTCTGAAGACCGGTGTTAAGAAACAATGGTAAGAGACAGTCCTCCCAAGTCTGGGATGTTTCACAGGAAGGGCACAGAATGTGCTGGGATCAGATGGAAGGGACCTTATGGACCAGTTGGGCCATAGGCTCATTTAGCAAATGAGGCTCCCACTCACAGAAGACTGATGGCAGGGCAGCACTAAAATGTAATTCCTTCCTGTCTCTCAGCCCACTACTGTTTGACTGATAGCCACACTGTGTTTGACTGACAGGATCCAAATAATTGCAGAGAGCGGCACAACTGGAAGTTGGAAGCCAGGCCCTGACCACAGAGGAGGGTTTTGAGGAGGGAGGGTGAACGGTAAGTTTATGCACCACCCGTCCCATTCATTGGATTCCAAGTTCTCCAGAAGAAATGTAAATGAGAAGGGGCCCAGGTGTTCCTAGCACTTCTAAATTATCATTTATTTCAACAAAACCATTCATACCGGAACACTTATTGATCCTCTATTATGTGGCAGCCACTAGACTAGGTGCTAGGGACACAAACATAAATAGGATGTAGCCTCATCTACAGAGACAAGGGTTGGACTGGAAGCTTCCTGTACTGGAGGCTTCCATATGTGGTGAAAAGGGCGGATCGCCTAGGCTACTTTCAGAGAACTCACTCTCCTGCCCATATGCCCTCTACTACTCAGTATGTTTAGCAAAATCCTCTGTAGGGAAAAAAGATAGAAGTTAAAGATTGTTTAAATATAGAAAAAAATCTGCCCCAGAGAAAGCCAGTTCATTTCCTAATATTTTCAAAATATGTTCAGTAATATCTTTCCACAATATCTGTATTTTATTTCAGCTTGTCTGAATGAAAAGCAAACACACTCAAAGCTGTAATAGGTCCTTTTAACTTTCTTGACCATCTAGAAACAAGCTATTCTTTATTGGAAAGAAGACATTTAAGAGAATTCTTTTTTCTATGGAAACTAAGTAGTTATCAAGGGACTTTTCTCCTAGGAATTAAACCTCACATAGCAACCACACACATATTAAAAGCAGTGTCAAAATTATGTGTCTTCTGGGAGACAGAGTAAGGGAAGAGGTGTGGAGGGTGTCTGGGGTAATGTACCACAGAGGGGAAAGTGAGAGTTGATCAGTTTTACAAAGCTACTTGCTTGGCTTGATAAACAACACACACCAAAAGCTAACCTTCAAATGCTCTTCGTGTCTATTCATTACATGCTTACTCATTCAACAAATATTTGTTGAGTCCTTAAATGTGCCAGACCCTTTGCTAGATGCTGAGCAAAGAGAAAAAAATGGCATAGATACAGCCTCTGATTTCATGAAATGGGCAGTGCAGTGAGGAGGTAAATGTCATGTATCACATGTATGGGTCAACCTGGGTTGTTATGCTACAGGGACAAATAACTTCCAATCCTAGTGACTCACTACAACAAAGGTTTATTGCTTATCCCCTTGTGGCAGAGAAGAGAGTGATGGCACACAATGGCTCTGGTATTTTTTCCTCTGAGCATATTTCCTTGCTCAAAGCAAGTCACATGGCCAAACTTGATGTCATTGGGATGGAGACGTCTAATCCCCCCAACAGAGAGGAGTCTGGTAGAGAGGACAGCAAATATTTTTGACCAAGTAACATAAATATACTAATACTTAGAAAGAAAAATTTGTGTTACTATAAAAAGCTATGGGGAGAAGAATGGTGGGTTGTGATGGAGAATAAAATGGAGAATGATTTAGACTAATGGGGGTGGTGTTGGCAGCTCTGGACATGACATCAGCTCAAATCCAAAAAATGAAAAGAGGTTGTCCAGTAGAAGGGTCCAGGAGAAGGGTTGTGACAGACAGGGGAACAGCACATGCAGGCTGCATGGAAGAGCTTGATATGCTTGAGATGCTGGAGAGAGGCAGAACCATGTAATGTCAAGTGTGGAGGACCTGGAGCCGGGCATCCTAGAATGAAATCCTAGGTCTATCCCTTACTAGCCATATCTTACTTATCTCTCTGTACCTCAGTTTCCTCATGTGTAATAACAGGAATAACAGTTCTGATCTTGTAGGGTTGTTGTGAGGACTTGGTGTGCTCAGCTTGTGACAGTTGTTATTATTATTAATGGAAAGAAGACCCTGGTGGCCGAGATATTGTGAGCTAGACAGAGAGTGAAAGAAACAAGGCTGAGCGTAGCTGTGTCAGCTGAACGGCTCAGTAAGACTTTGGATTTTAATCCTGAATGTGATGTATTTTAAATAGGGATGTCACTTAGTTCAACTTATACTTTATAAACATCTCCTATCATATTATGGGGAGTAGATATTCTCCATCTAAACAACTACCTGTTGTTGAAACAAAATTAAATCTCAGAGAGATCCTGAGGAAGGGTGGACAAAGGGAGGAAATAGAAAGGGAGACAGGAAAATGAGCTTCAGACTAGAAAAGATCACTGGGAGAGGGGTGAGAGATGAGAGAAGAGAGCTGTTGCCCCTCAGCTCACCCAATACTAGAAAGAAGGCATTTGTTTTACCAGCGTGGGGAGAGGACAGAGGGAGGCAAGGGCTGTTCTTGTCAAGGTCTCAGCAGTTGGGTAGCAGGCACAATGAAAGGCAGGTGACTGAGGGGCTCACTGACCTCCAAAGCAGTGGGTGGGAGCAGGTGGGTACTCACTACTGCTCTGATGATACCAATATGGAAATGGTTTTCCCACATAAGCAGATTCTTGCGGAAAGTGGCCCAGCCCTTGGCTTCCTCTAAACCAGTGCATCCTCACACAGTCACCTCTGGTCCTCTCTTGCCTCCTGCAACCTGGCAGCCTAGGTGGCTGCTGGAACACAGGGGTGAAGGGTTGGACAAGGCTCATGTAGTCTTGTGGTGTTATGCTTTTGGAAAGATGGCATTGCTTCATCAGCTGGATCACAAAACACTGTTAACGGCACCAATAAAGAAGTGTGAATGTCATTTTCTCCTCCTCATTATTTCCTCAGTATTTGGCATATTATTTAACAGATCAGCTGGCCTGTCATGACCCCTCCTGAAGCCAAGTCTTTCTTTTGGTGCTGGAAGATTTCTAAAATGCAGTGTAGCTCAGATATAAGCTCATCAGTCGGAAATGGGCCGTATACATCTGGAGCATATGAGCGATACCAAATGAGAAAGTGATTGAGTTCGCGGCACGTTTGAGAGCTTTTGCAAGGGGCGGTTACAGCCTTTGAAGTATTGGCGCTTTGGAGGAAAGAGCAGCTAAGGAGAAAATGTATAGCCTTACTTCTTTCACCATATTAAAAAATATATATGTGTATGTTGAGTTGGGAGAGATGTAACGCTGAGAATACGTGTGATCAGAATAAAGGCAATATTTCAGAGCTTTGGAACAAGCAGATCTGGCTGTGATCACAGCTTCCATTTATCGAGGGAACACTCTGAACCAGGCACTGTTTGGACACTTTGCTGTATTAACTCAGTCCTCACAGCTAGCACATGAGGTAGGCAGCCCTATCACTCCCCTTTATAGGCAACATAACTAAGTTGGATGCTTTACTCAGGGTCATACAGCTTGTAAGCATGGGCAGCCTGGCTTGAGTCTGATCATGCGAACACCACACACGGGCATTCCAGTACACAAAGTGATGAAGAGGGAGGGGCAACGGAGAGGCGGGCACTCACAGTTGACTAGATCCCGCACGTGCACGGGGTAGGAAGGCTGTCCACACATAATCCTACATAGGCATGGACATTCTCGGGAAGGAAAGGCAAAAATCTCTTACTTCGCAAAGCCCTACTGGGTGAGGATTATAGAGGCAAACCTTCACCTTACATCTATTTCCAGTTGTCATTTTTGACCATGGCCATGTTTTGCTGCTGCGATTAAATAGATTTTGTTTTGTTTTTTTAAAGACAGATCTAATTTTTTCTCAGACATTCACTAAGCCATAAATAACTGGAGGGCTGTTGATTAATTTTCAACAGAAAAAAAACTTGAAAAGATATGTTGATGCATCATTTCCATGTGTGCTCACTTTTAAACAGCCCGGATGGAGGTTACAATTCCCAAAGTGGGGTATTACGGCTTTGAAGTTTCAGGGTTGTCTGTTCATTAATTTCTCGGGGAGCAGGAAAAAGAAGATATTCAAGTGTGAGTTCTCAAAGCTTTAGGGTATTTTCTCCCTTTGCTTTTTCCTACAGTCTGTATCTAACCCTTTGGCTCCAGTCTTAACTAGTACAGTGTTTTTAGTTTTTAAAAAATATAAGATTATTTGAAGCTAATTTAGGGGTAAATCTAATGGACAGGATTGCATTTGACAACTTTATGAATTATATTAAAAATAATGATGCATGTATAATCAAATACCCCTGAAAAACAAATCCATCCAGAACCGCTTTCCAAAAATGCCAGGGAAAGCGATATAAAAATGGGCTCTGTAAAAACACACTGTCATCCATGTTGCCAAGTACAATTTCATTTGGAGCACTGTTGGGTCGCTTTTGTTCGTATCTTCCTTTTACCTTTGAGATCTGTCCCCACCCCTCCCCACCTGTGATCCACTGGATGGAAACCAGAGCAATTAGCCAGCTTAATTTGACAGTTATCTTAAAAATTGGCTCTTAAATTATGAGACAGCTCTGACGAGGCATGTGGTTACTTCATGAGGGAATTTCCCCCACGTGTTTACTTGTCTGTGTCAATTTCTGCTGTGAAACTAGTTGTTGCAATGTTGTGTTGGGGCAGATAATGAATCACATTTGTTTTGTGTGAAGAAAATTGTTGCTAGATTTGGATCACTGTAGGCCAATCTATGAGTTAAATGCACAAATTACTACCAAATTGTTTCAATATGACTACAACTGACAAATTCCACCAGGTTCCCAACTAGGAAGACCGGTCCACTGACAGTCTCAAATATCACAATAAATTCTTAAAACCAAACATAAAATTCTCATCCCGGCTCTATATGTTAATTCACAGCCATAAATATTCAGCTCCTGTAATATGGAAAACCCAGCTACAGGTACTGGGAATTCAAGAACAAGTAAAACATAGAGCTACCTCCCTGCAAGAATCTCAGAGTCTCTGAGCGGCAAGCAGGGATCAGGGGGTACAAGGAGAAAGGAAATGACATCCGACAGTCACCTTCCTCAGGCCAGGTGCTCTGCTGGGAGCTTTAAACATACTGTCTCATTTAATCCTCCCTCACAATTCTGCCAAATGTGTTTTCCCTCCCCGGCTGATACATACTCAGAGAATAAATAACTTTCCCAAGAGCACAGGACAGGAACGGGATTTGAACCCATCACTGTCTGACTCCCAGCCCATTAGATTCTCACTACTTCGTGATCCCTCTAGACAGAAAAAGTCCCTTTTTCGTCTAGTCATAATGAAACTTTTCAAGCTTATAATAGCATTTGTTTTTCATGCTCTTCTTGTGCGGTTGGCAGGTAAGGTATTGTTTCCATTCTGCTTTCCCTGAGGCTGGGCCTCAGGGAGGCTGAGCACCGACCTCCAGGCCCTGGGCCGGTCTGGAGGAGTGTGGAGACAAGAACAAGGAAGTTATACTTCTCCATACAAGGTTTTCCTCAGCACACAGCCCTGGATATGATGCAGAGCTGAGCATGGATTTGAGTTGCAAGAAAGCAAAAACAAAAACACACAACTGAATTGAAAAACACCCATAGGGAGTAAGAGTTAACAGCCTTCTTGTTAGCTAAAAGCCACTGTTCATAAGTGATACACTGAATTGCGATGGCATTTCTAGTGTGTATTACACATTTATTCAGCTGAAAAGGAGGTGAGGTGGTGGATGATCAGAGGTCAGGAAGAAGGGCTAAGAGCCAAAAAGCACTGGGCCGAATGCTTTTCTGCCCCTGTGTAAATGACTTGACCTCCTTGTCCCTCTGTGTGACCTTGAACAAGTCCCTTAACTTCCTTATCCCTCAGCTAGGAAATGTGTGTGAGTGTGTATCAGGGTGTGGGGAGATGTCACCATACATCAAACGCTGTGGCTGAAGTGAGCTCCTTGGGGAAAATGTATCACAGTCTCCTTGCCCCCACCAGAAAGATTTTCTTGCAGTGTGGCGAAAAGGTGCCACTTTTTAATAACATCATTGGAATATCAGCTTCTTGCAAGATACAGTGGGACAAACTGTGGCGTGCCATCTTGTGACATGATAACAGAAGAGGCTCCTGTGTGAGCTGCCAGGCAAAACCCCTTCAGGAAGGAGGGCCTAGTCCTTCTGGGGTCACGTGAGGCGGTGCGGGCTAACTGGTGAAGGAGTGGACATAGGAAGTCTGCCATACTGCAGAACACATGCACAGACCTGCAGTGTGAAACGCCCTCTCTTTCCATACCTTGGGGTGAGTTTTTACTCTTTCTCTTTGAATTATCCCAGTGGTCATCAGAAAGGTAGGCGAGCACACCTCCGAGCATGTGGAGCCAGCCACCCCCTTTCCTAGCTCAGAGCGCTGCCACTGCAATTCAGAGAGCCATCCCCAAATGCAGGAGGGCAAGGGCTTTGTTTACTCATCCTCCTTCCCTCGGGGCAACAGCAATCTCTGACATCTGGGTAGACAGGTGTGCATTGTTGCCCAGGCGATCACACACCTTTATAGCCTGTGCCAGCTACTCACACAGGCCCAGGGGAGAGCAGGTTAGGGAGAAGGGAGTAGGTGGCTTGGTCTCTGGGCATCTGTCCCTGAGGGCTGCAAAGAAAACCCCCCTATTTTTTTGGGAAGCATGGTATGGGGACAAAGAATATGGAACCTGAATAGAAGGCCTAGTTTTGGCTTCACACTGGACCACCAGGTTTGGTTTGGCTCAAGTGACCAGTGAGTAAATGCCCCATCCTTGCTCTCATCAGTAATGGCCCTCCACGATGAGGCAAGTGAACATAAGAGGAGGACTTTCCTAACCAGCGAGGACCACTGTGACATTCAGCGGTCCTAGAACACTAGAATATTCACCTCCTAGAACACTAGAACTCCTAACCCAGCTCTTAGGCAATATTTGTAGAAATCCCGGCTATGCCACTATGAGATCTTGGATGATTCACTTAAAGCCTGTGAGCCTCAGTTTCCTCATTGTGAGATAGGAATAAAGACACTTGTCTTACCCAGTTGTAGTAAAAGCATCATTTGAGATGATGTGTATACAGTGCCTGAAAAACTCTAAAATAGTGTGCAAATGTAAGAGACTCATATTATCATTTTAATAAGTGAGGAATTGAAAGGGAATAGAGAATCTTATAAACTAGTTACTATTTCTGCACTTGGCTGAGTTCCCAGGAGACATTCTGGTTTATGCTGCAGTCCTTGGGGCCCTATACCGATCTCAGCACTTCCAGAAATTCCACTTCTCTGTCTATTGGATAGTCAGAAAGTGCCTTAGAATCACAGGCCATCCAACTTGCAAGAGACTTTAAAGGTCATCTGGAACAAGTCCTCTTTGATGCCTCAGTCTTCTGTACAAGTCAAAAAACATGTGTATCCTTTACATCCCCAAGAATCTAGCATGGTGCTCAGCAACACGCCAATCATAGAACAGCGGTTTCTTAAATGAATGAATGGTTCAATGAATCAATTAATGAAATAGGGTGAAGAGTAAAGCTGCCCAGAAATCTTTACAGGTATTCACAGAGCCTCTGGCTATACAGGAAGATAACTGTGTCCCCAAACGATAGTGCTAACAATGATGATGATCATCATTTTGAATACTGAGTGCATGTCACGTCCTAGGAACTATGCAGACATATATATATACACATATATAAACATACATATATATGTATATACACACACACACACACACACATATGGGAATACATATACATATGGGAATACATATACATATACATATGGGAATATATACATATATATATATGGGAATTTTATATATATATAAATATATATAATTCTTAGACCCCACTGAGGCGAGCACTACTATTATCCTCTGCAGCTGAGGAAACTTGAGATGTAGGGAAGTTAAGAAGTTTGTTCAAAATCACCCAGCTGGTAAATAGAGATGCCAAGATAAAAATCTAAGGCTGGCTGCTGTGCTCTCTCCAGGTCTCTTTCACTAAAACTTCCTTCCATAACATCCCTTCAAGACAATAGAATTCTTTCTCTTTCTTGGTTCCTGATTCATTTGGGTAAACCATGGGCTGTTCTTTGTAGCTTGGAGAGCAAAGTGGGCAGGAGAGGACCCCATGTAACTAACTTCCAGTTTGGTTTTTGTGAATTTGGGCTAAACTGATCCTCGGTCTCATAGTCAATTATGAATTTGACAGGAATGTCCAAATTTTCATAGCTCTGATTGTGCAGGTAAAGACAAAGGTGATTATCCAGGAAAATGCTGTCACAGTCAGGAGGAAATGAGAATTGGAACTGAAGGATCTCATGCTCTTCAAAGTCACCATAGCAGAAAGAAGCCTCCTCCAACCCCCTATATGAAATAGCACACTGCCTCCTTCTTTTTTAAAAAAATCCTCACCTGAAGATATGTTTATGGATTTTAGAGAGAGGAAAGAAAAGAAAGAGGGAGAGAGAGAGGAAAGGAGAGAGAGAGAGAGAGAGAGAAATACATTCATGTGAGAAACATCAATTGGTTGATCAGTTGCCTCCTGTATGTACCCCGACAGGGGATCAAACCTGCAAACTTTTAGTGGTGACACAATGCTCCAACCACTGGGCCAGGGCTTGCTCCTTCACTTTTGATCAATGTCCCTTGCTTTATTTTTCCTTCTAGTGCCCATCATCACGATAATGTTTGATTTGCGTGCTGCTGTTCCCTGAAGAAGACGGGCTCCACGGGAACTGGAGTCCTGTTCTGTTCTCTGCTACATCCCTAATGCTAGAACAGTGTTGGCCACTAGGAGACCCCGAGTAAATGTCTGTTGAATAAATGCACCCAATGGTTGTGAAGAAATATATAAACACCAAGAGTAACGGCGCTGCTCTTGACGGACTGGATTGTGAAATGACTGAAGCAAAGGTTCTTTGGGCTCTGCATCTACTGGGGGTCTAATGACTAGAGTTTCTTCTTGCACAATCTTCAAAACCAACTTCACTCTAAGTTTCCTCACAATCTGGTTTGTCTCAACATGCGCAGTGCCCCGTGATACCCACAATTTGACATTTAGATTATTTCTTGCAAATAGTTTGAAGTAGCATTACACATCATGGGGTGACATGACTTCCCCCAGAGTAGCTGGAATACGGGAGATATGGACAGAAAGTTCTCATTTGAGCAGCTACGGGTTCCCTGCTCTTTGAGATGTACAATGACGTGCCCTGGAATTGGTTGTTCAAAGATTTACTTCCCACTTGTAGATACAAGGCCAGCTAAAGACAGGACTGGTATTCACACATGCCTCCCATGGAAGACATTGCTTCAGGTTAAGGGTTACACATGCTTTGCCTGAGGAGCTGGAAACAAGGACTTTATTTTCCACAGAGACGTCTCCCCATAATGAATTGGCGATGTTAACCTGAAGGCTCATTAATGAGATACAAATATAAAATAACTGCAGCTTCTCTACCAGTTACTGTTTTATACTACTTGGATCTAATTATAGAAAGTCTTGTTAAAAAAACTTGAAACCTTAGAAAATTAAATAGTCAGATAGTCAATTAGAGTACTTTAAGGCACAATGGAAAATGTAATTTGTTTCTTCCCAAACTTGAATGAATCCCACGTTCTTTTGCTTTGGTCATTCCTGACAGCACCTCTACCAAAACCCAGTTCGTACCTCTTCAGATCCAATGGTACAGAGGGAATAGTTTTCTCTAAAATAAAACACATACACACACAAAACAAGGATTACATTATATATTCCTCCCATTTTTATTTTCCTTTTTCACCCACAACATTGACTAGACATTGAGTTTTCTCTTTAATTGAAACTAATAGTGAAATTGTAGCATTTGCAGACCCTCTTGAACTAACATTTTTTCCCGTTACCACCATCTGAATCTGTTAACTCTGCAAGCAGGCAGACCATTATAGAAGAGACAGTCTCATGTATTTAGTATGAATCAAAAAAATCTACCCTAAGAAAATAGGCTATTTTGTTCTAAACTAACCACTCAGTCAACAAACTACTTACAGGGTGTCCAACACCAAGCTAGATGCTGTTTAGGATTCAGAGGAAGTTATGACATACGGCCTCTGCTTTTGTCTACTCAAGTGACTATTAGTCACCCTTCCAGAACTAAGCAGTGTAGTACTAACAATACTATTAGTTAAAAGCTCATGGAACTATGAAACTGTGAACCAGAAGAGGCTTAATAAGGCCACTTATAAAAAAGAAAGGAGTTCTTGCACATTGTAGTTCAGGGTTGCTTGGTGCTTACTTAAAAATACCCGTAAGCAAAAATTCTTAAAGCCTCAGTAAGGCTGTGTGGTTTTCAGCTTTCCCATCAGTTTGAATATCCAGGGATCCCACAGAGGGTTGCGGGAGGAGCAGCCACAGAAATAAACAGAAGCCTTTGCTATCACATGGCAAGTAAGTGTCGCATCCCTTGAGCATCCCAGGTATCTGGGGCAGCCCCCTGACAATGGATGAAATGATATCACATCCACCCAGAAAACAACCCGGCGGAAACAGTGAGATGACACATAAACCCACAAGCTTGGCTTACAATGTGAAACAACGATACGTGAGCACACTGCACTTCTGCAGCCACTCTAGAGAAAGAAAGGGAATAAAATGTGCGAGAAAGCCATGGTTAAATTACTCACTATTAGCCTCTACAGTATACTTCCAACCAGTGTGTGTGTATATTTATACATTTGTGGATACACACACACACACATATATATGTACATGCACGCATATGTGCACACACACAGGGCGAGAATGTCACAGTTAAAATTTTTACTGTTATAATGAGGAAAGAGACCAACAGAAGGAGCTCCCTGGGATAACTTTCTAGCCAGCTAGGAGAGTGAGAAAGAGCAAAAGTAAAGTATAATAAATAATGATTGGCACTGCTGGTCAGGAGAAATTATCACTATGCTTGAGAAATCTAAGCATATGCTCATCTAGGAAACATATCAGGGGTGAAGGCAGAGGAGAGGGAGAAAAGCAAATCCAAAGTGGTTTGGACATATCTCTATGACACATTGATTTAAATGAAAAGAAAAATTTAAAAACAAGTAGCATCACCAAAAGTTATATATTGCTAAAGCTAAGTGTATAAATACCCTACTTCTCCCAAATTTAATTTGCTTTTTAACCTGTGGCTTTGTATGGCTTTTAAAGGAGAAGTCAAGCCATTTTTCATTTCCTATAGGCCTCTTCTCCAATCCAGTATATTTCTTTTATGTCAGCTTCTGTGTCTTAGCACGGCAAAAGATGCAGAATCCTTATTCCAAGCTCACCTACAGAGATCTGCCCTGTGTAATAGAAAAATAGGACCTAGAAATTCAGGGAAATGCAGGGTAAAACATTACCCAGCTCAAGAAAACCAGTTTTACCCATGTTTCAAGGCTCAAATTTACTTTGATATGTCACAAGCAAATAATTCAACATCAAACCAAGATGGACTTGAATGCTCATAGTATAAAAGGAATGGTTAGGCATTATTTACCTCTCATGACTTTCCTAGAAAATGAAGGAAACACAATCTACAGATTGAAGGGTTAAAAAAAATTTTTTTTACCTAATTAATAGTCTTTGCTCAATCTATAACCATGAGTCTTGCATATAAAGAGACTCAGACAGACCAGTAATATATTCTTCAATAGCCAGAGGAGTAACAGAGTCTTGTTTTATTTTCCTGCCTGAATCAACTAAGAAAAACACTAAGAAAAATAAACAAGACAGCAAGATATTGGACATCAACCAGTGAAGGGGAGTGATATTTGAGGGATGGGAAAAAAGTAGGGTGAGCCTTATGATTGACCCAGATCTGGGTACAAAGGAATTTCCTGGCTATAGTGTATGGAGAAAGAAAAATCCCAGGTGGAGTCTCATAGTCTTCCTGAGTTGAAAATACAAAGCTGCGGTGGGGGCAGGGACACCATCAGTCCATGGAGGTCACGAAAAGCTGTGACTTACAGCGCAGAGCACCGAAGAGAAGAGAACTGCACAGAATGCAAGTGCCGGAATCTTAGGGGCTCTTTCTTGAGTATTCAGCTGGGTGATGCCAATGCATGCAAATCAGAAAACTACCAGGGAAAAGACACCGGAAAATATTAGAAGGAACAATAACTGTAGTTCATATAGATGTAGAAATAGTGCCTATTACCAAGAATCTGAATGGAAAACCTCATCTTTTGGGGTACTGGACAGAATAATAAGAAGGGTTTTGCTTAGGTAGTGGGAAAAAAATTAACCCTAAACTGGTCACACCTAACAGGGCTTAAAAGCAAGACATGAAAGGATCAAATGGTCTTGAAGTAACTTAAGAAATGGAAGTATAATGTTGTACAGTTCTTAAATATTTTTAAAATGACTCAAGAAGTTTATTGGAATACAATATATTCAGTGCCCAAAAAGATAAAATTCACAATGTCTGATATCCAATAAAAAATTACCAGGCATGCAAAAA
>VMDR010015763.1:0-21925 GCA_007922815.1 Macrotus californicus | reverse complement strand
TTATGATGTGAGGCTATTCCACTGACATTTGAGAAAGAGTGGCAGATACTATGTACATAAGGTACGTACATATACACAATGTGTATATACATAATGTGTATATACACAATGCATTTCTACACAGTGTGTATATACACAATGTATTTCTACACAGTGTGTATATACATAATGTATTTCTACATAATGTGTATATACATAATGTATTTCTACATAATGTGTATATACATAATGTGTATATACATAATGTATTTCTACATAATGTGTATATACATAATGTATTTCTACACAATATGTATATACATAATGTATTTCTACATAATGTGTATATACATAATGTGTATATACACAATGTGTACATAGAAAGATGGAGTTTAGTAAAATTGCCAACACCATCACTGAACCAGCGTCTCCGTGTCTTACCTCTTGGGCCTCGTGGGCTATTAACTGATCCATCAGCAGTCTCCGTCGTCTTTTCTCCCTTTGTTCTCGTGCAAAAGCATCTTCCTCGAGGCGCTTTTGGATTTTTTTAATGTATTCATCATCCGAGTAAGTGTTTAATAAATCGGTAGTTGTCTGGCCTGCTGTATCTAAAGAAGTCTTGGATGCACTAAGGACAATAGTTTTTATTTTAGATTCAAAAAAGAATGTGATCACAGGCCACCACTTGTGACCGAGGGGGAAGAACTCAGGAGGCAGCTCCCTTGAGTACTCTGTGAATTTATTAATACAAGTATTCAAGTGAAAAATATTAGAACTTCAGGGTGACGCTCCTAGCTTGTCAGTGGATGCTGTCGCCTCCCCCCTTTTCTGGACTGTCTGTGAGGTCCCTAGCCTACAGTGCCTTCTCTCTCGGCTCATCTACTCCCTGGACTTTTACTGAGAAGTAATGAGCTTCACTCTACCCAAGCGCTCTGGATTTTTCTCCCTCTTCTTCCTGCTGGCTCTAGGCCTCTTGCTCCCCCTGTTCAGAGTCAACAGTAGCACCACAGTGATAACCCGTGTCAGGAGAGGTGTCCCTCCACAAGGGTCAGTCGGGTGTGCTAATGTCAGGACACAGCACTTCCCAGGTGGTTCCGTCCCCCCCACTCTCTGACCCATGTGCATGCAAGCTGCTCTGTGAGCTCCCCACCACCGGACTGCCGAAGGCCATGGCCCAGCTCTTCCTGGAAGCTCAGCAGCTGAAAGCTGACTTGCTCCTCATGCCGCACTCACAAGCACAGGTCTGACCTAGCTCCTCGCCCAAGTCCTGGAGACCCAAGGTGAAAAGACCTACCTCGGGCTCTTGTCCTATCTCATGTCCAAAATTAAAGGATCAGGAAGAGCTGGGTGGTCTCACCAACACAGAACAATCACACTTAATTCAGGGAGACAGATGGTGGCTTAGAAGAGCTTTTATAGATTCATTCAAAAGTTATTAAAAGTAGCAGGTACAATTTTGCATCTATAAGGATCAAATAATCAATTCTCATCCACATACCTCTTTAAAAAATAAACAAGGTAATATAATAGTACAGGATATAATGGGACTTGCCAAGAAATAATGAGTTTTAATATTATTAATTATTGTTTTTTATGTTATGTTATAATTTGTTTAAACACATAACATGATTTTATTCAAAAGACAAGGACAGGCTACTGTTGTGTGCAAGAACTAAATACTCATCAGTTCTCATGCAGAGAGAATGCTCACATGAAGGCATAGTCAGTCCGTGCTTGGTGAGGTCACGGTCACAGGTCTGTGGTGCAGATCACACTGTACTGCAGTGCATTATTTTTAGGTTTGGTGCTGCCTCCTGAGCTTCGAGCTTGTAAGCAAAATACCCTGTTTTCTTCTTCTCTGTGCTTGTGCCTCGTATGCCTGACAGGTAGTTAGCAGCTAAATTTCCAATCATGTGCCAAGAAGCACGACACAAGTGTAGCGGAATTTTTAAAGTCACACACTGAAGTTCTGGTTATTTTATCAGCAGGGGCTCAACCTTCAGTTGTCTTCTGTCACTGAGAGTCATTGAGCAGAGCTTGAGTAGCAAGCAAAGACTCAGTGATACCAAAGACTAAGTTCGTCCCTATTTATTTATTAAAATTTACAATTAAGTGCTTATGAAAATTATGTGGCACAGCATTTTAGACCATTCATCAAAATTCTTATTATATTTTTACATAAATGTGCTGTTTAAAAGATCCTTCCGTGGGTTGAGCGTGGATTAATGGCTCTTCCGACGCTGTATTTACGTCACTAGTAATATACTGGCTATATTTTCCCTCTGTCATTTATCGGTCAATCTGTCCACCTATCCATCCATCCATCTGCTGTCTGATTGCAGTAAAGGTCTGAACAAAGCCACATGATACTTCCTTGAGTGAATATTCATTTTACTAGGTGTGGATTTACTGAGGACAATAATTACAGTTTCTTTACAGCTGTCTGCTTGCCAGGCCTCCACAGAGTTAACCTGCACTTACATTTTTGTAAATATAAAAAGAAGCAGCTGCTAGGAAGAGCTAAGGGAAATGCATGAACCCAAATGTCTGTCTGCAGAGCCAGCAACCTCAGTTACAGAAACAGACAGCAGATAGCACTTTTTCTTTGTCTCTAAAAACAAAGGGCTTGTACCCAGGAGGAAAGTAGCTTGTGTTGCTGGCATTGAGGCATCATTGTGTTCTTCCACAAAAGAAGGAAGACGAACCTGGAGGCAACACCCCTGAGCAGCTGTCTCAGGAGCTGGCTGTAAAAGGCACTGCTCCAGAAACTGCTCCTTAGGACTACCCAACGGGAAGTTTCTCAACAAGCCCAGGACAGCTGGGCTCTAAGCAAAGAATTCAGAATGCACTACAGCCTTTGTTTTCGTTGAAAGTGTGCTCTGGACCAGCGCTTCCCAGGCTTTTTCATTTTAGGGCCACCAGAGAAGATGCTCTTTGTGGGGCACACTGGAAGGACTTTCCATCTCTGAGGAGGCCAGTCACAGGGAAGGGGGCAGGTCCAGGGACTGTTGCTGCTCAGGCCCTATTTTGCTGCCTGGGAAATGAGGGTATCCTATTCCTGGTCCCCAGCAGGGAATCTCCAACAAGGTCAAGAGGAGGCTCCTACAGAGAAAGGACTTGTGATAGACACTGCTGTTTCCCTCCCTTTTTCTCTGCAAATAGAGCCCAAATTTAATTCAGAAAAACAATGTACCTGGCTGAAAACTACTTTTCCCAGCTTCCCACTCTGCTAGGTATGGTCAGGTGACTGAATTTGACCAGTAAGATGTAAGCAGAACTGTTACATGGGACTTCTGGGAAGGCTCCTAAAAGGAGTTAGTTAAGGTTGGAGGTGGCTACTCCGGCCTCCCTTCCTTCCTGGTATCGGGAACATAGGCCCCACGGCCAGGGCTCCAGCAGCCAGCATGTACAGCGAGGGTGCTGCTCTGCCTGGTGTTCCCTCTGGTTGCTAAACTGTGTGGAGTCCCAGGAAAGGGGCGGCCATGGAGCTACAGAGACCACCATTTGTTCCTCAAAAAGCAACAAAATATTTCAATATTTTAAGATGGTCACGCTGGCGGATAGCATCTGTTTATCACCCGAGAATGTGTGGCTGGTAGATGAGTGAGCACTGGAAGGTACCCAGTGGTTTCACGGGCCAGCATCAGGTGGACGTGGCGGGATTCAGGTGGTGGCTACCTGGGATGGGGGGCTTGGACTGTGTTTTCTTCGGGAGTCAAGGCAAGCACTGAAAGACGGGGGTGGGGATCAGAACAGGGCATGAGCAGCCCCTGCAGCTGGTGGGAGGAAAGGCACCACATGCATTCATTTTGCTTCATTTTCCTGCCACACCTGGCTTCCTCACCGTTTCTTTTTCTAGCTTTGTCTAATGCCTCCTCATGTGACTCTGTTTCCTTCTTTCAGAAACATTGATATGGAAACGAAGTGTATAATTTGTGTCTTTCCTCTTTAAGAAAGATTTATTTCATAGTCTACAAATTGTAAATGAGTAGAGTTTGGTAGTTTCCATGTAAAAATGAATAAAACACAAAACAACAATAAAACTCAAGTTGCTCCTACGTATGTAGCCCCTAATCAATTATTTTCTGTGAGTCAATGAGCCCTAATCATTATCTTTGGGCAAATTAAGCCCTTTAATGAGGCACTTTTGGCAATAAATTCACTGAACTGACTTAGTGAGAGTTGGCCGGCAGACTAATGCAACAACTCGTTACTGACTCCCTCTACTGAGTGCTGAGGGTGCAGCATGGGAGAAACCAGCCAGAGGCCAGCGAAGGTTTTCCTGTGACAGACGTGAACTCGAAACCACCTTGGTGAGCATGTCAAAGACGAGTGTGAACTTAGAGGTGTACGTGAGCACAGGAAAACAATTTAACTGTGCGCCGTGACAGCCAGCTTCCCCCTTGAACTCTGTAAGGTTGTTAGTGAACAGTTCATTAATCTGAACTTTAAGTCATTTATCTTCTTTCATAGACTGTCGTAACGAAGATTCTACAAAGTGAAAAAAATCTTTGGAACACCTTCTCCAGGTAAACCATTTCTAAATATTCAAAACTTACAGGTAGAAAAGAATGTGGTTTTGTGATTATTGAAGCAGTTCACAGCCCACCTTTCCTTTTCCTGGAGATCCTTCTTTAGTAATGCTTCAAACTTCTTAATCTCTTTGGCCACGTCCTTAAAAAATAAAGTTTATTATCAGTTTCCTGCCACTAAAAATCATTGGAAATCTTCAGTTACCATACTTACTCAAGTTTGTAAGATGACACGCACTACTATTTCAAGGTGATTAACAGGCGAGATTTGAAAAAGTGCATTCCAACACATTTTTATAATTCTGATTTGTTACTTCCACTTTTGGCTAAATATACCGAAAATAATATGATAATTGCCTAATCTGAATCATTTCACAGTTTTAGCTCTGACAGTGCATCAAAGGGCATTTAGTAAGAATAAAGATTATCAAAGAGTTAGGACATAATGTTTTTGTTAAAAAGTTTTGTTACAACTTTTAAAATGAGAATAACCATTTTTGGATATAAATATTTCTTTAAAAATCACTATCCCACGTATTTTAAACATTTCTCATGCAAACTTATTTACAGTCTTAATTTGCTCTCTGAAAATTCATTCTAGTTCCTCCTCTGTTTACTGTACTTCTTATTAATAAAATTTAATCAACCCTGGGAAGTAAAAGAATTATGTACTTTACTAAAATGGGGTCAGAAGAAAACCTCTGTGGGTAACACTTTTCAGGATCCAAGCACAGGGTTTTTTAATATTGGAAATAAATGTAGATGAATATAAAATTCAATGACTTTTAGGAATCAGAGAGACCTGTCTGTCGATCTCTGCTTTGCCGGCACTGTGAACTTGGATGAAACATGCCAGCTTTCCGAGTTTCGGTTTCCTTGTATGCATAACGGGCCAGGCAATACCCTAGCTAGAGAGTCACTTATACGTAAACCAAAGACAATGTAAAGACATGACAATGCCTGACATGTAGCAGATGCTCGATAAATGGCCGCTATTCATCTTTTCCTTAGGTCACGGGAGAGAGTGTTGCTGACATTATTGTGGAGGTAGGTAGAGTAGACTGCAGGAATTTGTATAAAAATGTGGTATTGCTCCCCTGTGAAATGGGATCGGATTGTAGCCTCGGAATAATTGACCGTTGGTATGGTGTAGCAAAATATCATTTGCGTAGGTAACTTAAATTTAAACATACTGATAACACGCAAGTCACTTAACATTTCTAGGGCGCACAGAAAAACAGGGCAGCGTGGCGAGGGGAAACTGAGTGAGAACATGTAGTCGGAGTAGCACACACATATATGCACCGCAGCTGGGCCCTGGTGCACCCACAGGGGTCACTATGACGCACCCACTCGGACCTGGTTTCTTGGTGGCCACAGAATCCCCAGCACAGGAGGCCAGACAGGCACTGTCATTTAATGGGGGTCTGTCATCCCTCGCCTGAAGCAACACTCTCTGTGTCTGAACAAACAGCAGTATAAAATGGACTGGATGTGCACACAGCGGAAGAGTTTCAACAAGGAGGATGAACAATGCCAGAGATCATGTGAAAGGAAAATAAGTAGCTTTGGGAATTCTACATGTTTCAGGGAAAGGTCATTCTTTTATCAAGGTAAACGCACACCCTGGCTGGTGAGTCTCAGTGGATTGAGTGTCAGCCTGCAAACCAAAGGGTCGCCGGTTCGATTCCCAGTCAGGGCACATGCCTGGGTTGCAGGTCAGGTCCCCAGCAGTGGGTGCGTGAGAGGCAACCACACATTGATGTTTCTCTCCCTCTCTTTCTCCCTCCATTCTCCTCTGTCTAAAATAAATAAATAAAATCTTTAAAAAAAATGCACACAATTTTGAAGGACTATCACCTACCTCTGTTTCTTTTTTCTTCTTCATCAGTTTTTGGGCCTCTAGTGCTTTCAGAGTACGATTTGATGCAGGCTTAGGAATCTGTATGATGGCTGCCTGGATTTTGGCCATTATTTCATTCTGTCGTCTTCTGCTCAACCGTTGCTGAATATCCCACATACGTTAGTTTAGTGATTCAGTTCATCGGAACAACAGGCAAAGTTACACACTCACAGGTACATGAATATATAATTTTTCCATTAAAATGTTCAGAACTCCTCAGTTAACCAATGGACTGGGTGTCACAACTGCACATAGTGTGACAAAGCGGGTGTCAACATGACTTAGTTTGAACAGTATGATAATGAAAACACACTTTGGAGCCCCCAAATTATGCTAATGAAGTGTGTGCATCTCCACTCTGGGGGCTGAGTCTAAAAGAAATGGAAAAGGTGTTCCGATGACAAAGAAGAGCGTTGTTCTTTCCCAGCCCCACCTTCATGACCTGCCCGATAATGGGAGGGGAAATTCTGTTTCTGAAGAGGGCCTGGGGAGAAACTCAAAGCTTCCCCAAAACTCAGGCACACTTAAAGAGTGAGCTCAGAGACCACATAAAATATTGAACTAACACTAAATTACGTGGCTCATTGTTGAATCATCTCTTTTCTATATCGGCAATAATTATTTTAAGAAGAATATAAGCAGAAGAGCATAACTGAAAAAATTTAGTGAAAATCAGATAAAATATTTTACATATAAATGACTTAAGAGGCAACATGTGAAACTTATCACGGCTTCACTACTAAAGCATTATATAAGAACCAATACGATCATTAGCTCCTACTTCCAAAGATATGAAACATCAATTCACCATTAAAAGCCAGAAGTTATAAATAATTTAAAAATTTTGCTTGTCATTTTCTGAAATGTAAATATATATTTAACTGTACTGTTTATCTTTTTTTCCTAAGGAAACCAGGAAGATACAGGCTCTCCCTTTTGTCCTGTTTGCTTGTTACCATTTTAAACACGGTAGCTTATTTCAGACTGTCTAACGGTGTCACGCTGTGTTTTCTCCAGCACTCTTTGGAGGCTCTTTGCAGTGGACGTGGCACATCAGGGCCGGGCAGGCTGGTTCCTACGGGCTTAAACAACGCATTAAGTGTGCCTCGTCTCTATGCCCTGAAATGCCCGGGATGCCCAGGCCCTTCTCCACTCTGCGACAAGTCGTGCTGTCCTAAGACCTTCCAGAGCTTGTCTCTCATCTTCCCTCCCTCGTCACAAGGAGCTCATTGCATTCAGGGCATGTTAATTTCTTACCATTCTAACTATGAATTTATAATGAGTGGTTTACAGTGCAATCAGAACTATAATTCCTTTGCCTGTAGTTTAGATTCCATACACACAGCCACCTGCAATTCTCTTAAAAGTCTTTAATTATCCTACACACCATTGTCCTTTCCTGTCTTTAATGGCACAGGGGATCATTAAAGACTTTCAGAGAAATGTGAGAAACAGTGGGGAGTTAGTCAAAGCCAGAAGGGCTAGGAAGAAAAGATGTGGAAGGAGGCTGGAAAGGAGGCAAGCCACACTGCCAAGAAGAGAGGAATAGACAGGACAGAAGACCCAAGGGCTGCAAAAGAGAGAGGGATGTGTCCACTCTGTCTCCCTCAGAGGGGACACTGGTCATAGCATTCGCTGGAGTAGCCAGGAGTACCCTCACCCCATCCTAATGCATCCGGTCCATTGATTTCTACCAGACAACTTAAAAAGTGACCAAGTTGTCCTGCCATTCCAGAGAATGGCAGTTCTTATTCCGTAGTCACAAGTGGAGGTGACAGTCAGCAGGATTGGGGATGGCGAGGAGGGAAAGTGAAGGAGAGAGAGGTGAGAGCAGAGCAGAGCGTGAGTCATGCTCCAGCAACATGCAACCTGTGCTCCATTACTGCTCATGTGACGTGTGCTCCATTATTGCTCATGTGACACATGCTACATTACTGCTCATGTGATGTGTGCTACCTTACTGCTCATGTGACGTGTGCTCCATTACTGCTCATGTGATGTGTGCTCCATTGCTGCTCATGTGATGTGTGCTCCATTGCTGCTCATGTGACATGTGATCCATTACTGCTCATGTAACGTGTGCTCCATTGCTGTTCATGTGACGCATGCTCCATTACTGCTCATGTGATGTGTGCTTCATTACCGCTCATGTGACATGTGCTCCATTATTGCTCATGTGACACGTGCTACATTACTGCTCATGTGATGCATGCTACAGGCATCAATCGCAGATAGTACACTACGCACTAAGGAGCTTCTGTTAAAATGGTTCTATAAAACCTTTTCAATTTAAAAAATTCTTTGTTCTTCCTTGAGTTTTTGAAATTTTTGAAGTTTCTCAAAATGTATATGGACAAGGTCTTCTTTCATGTGTACATATTTTTCTTGAAACCTGTGTGTAACCCACATCAGATTGAAATCAGTTTGACATGGAATCAGGTTTCTAAGCCTCTGAATGAAGAAAGCATTTCAAAAGATGCCATTATTAGAGAATAAAGAGTATATCATTGTTATAAGTACATAAAATTTCTATGAAATATGCCTGTTGGTTGTTAAAATAATCTTAAGCCCATACAAATTATTCATATCCTTGATTGATGTTAAGAGTACAAAAACATGATTTAAAATTCCTTCTTACAAAATAATCTATATACTTTTCTACTATTTTTTGTCCTGAGTTAAATTTTCAACAAATGGTATTTAAATTCTTGAAAATATATTTTCCTAAAAATAATTTTATAAAACCAATTTCAACAGAGAAGAGATAATAGAAGAAGCCAAACTCTTTCTGTTACTGGAGCCACTTCCTGGCAGCAAGGAGAGGACACGGAAACTCCCAGGCTGCTGCAGAGTGTGATCCTGCCAGAAAATAAGCTGTTAAAGACGATTATAAAGTGAGACTCAGAACACGGACAGTGCACTTAACGGAGACTTTTAAATTCCAGAGTGATCTCCTTGGAAGTCAAAGGCTCACTGGAGAAAAGTGACTGTTTAAACTGCTCTCGGTCCTTCCGACAGTGCCCCAGCAAATGCCAGCACCTAACTCAGAGGACCATTTGAGCACCTGTGAGCTGACTTCAGCCCTTCCACGCCTTCTGGCTTTCTCTCTGTGAAAAACGGCCTGGCTTCTGACTTCGCAGTGATGGAAAAAATGTGAGGGCCGTGAACGTCCCACCTCTCCATTTCAACACATATCTTTGTCTCCCGCTTAGTGCTTCCTTGGCCCCCCCACCCCAGGGAGTAACCCACTGCGGTATCAGACACCCTGCTCTGCAGTGTGCGGCTTCTCCAGTCAGATTGCTGAGGTGTGACTTTCAGCTACTGTCTTCACGAAGCTGGGCGAACTACCTAAGCCCTCGACCTCTGTGCCATCATCTGCAAGACGGGAAGAGGAAAACACCTGTCCCACGGGGCTGACCGGTCTCCTGTTCGGCCTCATCTACACACCTCTGTAGCACTTGTTACTGCTGTCTATTTTATATTTTACAAACGACTGTCTTCTTGAAGCTACCAAAAAGTCTAACGCTGAGGCAGACACAGATAATCATCATTGTTTTTATAGTTGGGATAATCAAGACTGTTCTAAATACTGGCCCAAAGTTCATCAGCTTGCAAGTGAGGAAGGCAGGATGCAAAACTAAGTGAGTTAGCTTTGAGTCTGATCTAATTTCTAGCTCTCTGTGGGTCCTGAGGCCGTTCTGCTGCCAGGCTCGTAAGAATGTCCATTGAGAACAGACGAATCTGAAAGCAGAACTTGCCCTCACACACATCTATTATGTCGCTGTTGCTTCACAATTAAGTTGAAAATTTTAATCATTTCCACTTTTGCTTAGTGCATTGCATTAGTGCAGCACTCCCCCTGACTCCAGAGACCTGGAAAAGCCCGTGCACTTCACTGACCGTAAGGAAGTAGCACAGGAACTGGAGAGAATTGTCAACTAGGAAGTCATATCAACTTATCAGAACATGTTTAATGAGTATTTTCAGTGTTCAAAGCATGGCATTGGGCATACTCCTTGAATGTGAGGAACTAAAAACCTTGTGAGACCACTAGCCACCTAAGTATTGAAGGTTAACAGTGATATCAGCGCAGGAGGTGAACAGCGGAGACGGAGAACGGCCTGTGCCCAGGGAGGTCACATGCAGAGCCCACGTGTCCTGGGAAGGTTGCATAGAAGTACATGGAGAAAAGTCGGGGGGACGAGGAGAGACGAGAAGGATGAGCTTGACCGAGAGAGGAAAGAGTAGGAACGTACAAGTCCCATTCAAGGCTAGGCTTCCAAACAACACGGGAGAAAGACTTTATGCTGAGGACCGAGAAGAAACAAAGTTAGCAAGGCAGGCTGAGGACATTTAGTGAGAGCTGCTGAATGTCAGTGTAAATTGGGAGGCAGGATGTGTGCCAAATAGCAGGCTTCTAAGCAAAAGATGAACCTGGAGAGAGTGGGATTTAGGGAAGACTCATCTAGTGCAAAGGTTGAAGCTCAGGAGACCTGTTAGTAGGTTATGAGGAGACCTGAGCAGATAGGATAGGGGTCGAACTGGAAAGAGAGAAGCAGGCCCTGGAAATCAGGAACAAGCAGAATTTGATAAGTTATTAGAAATGTGGAGAGCATGCAGGCAGACATCAAAAATGGATAAATGCCTTGAAAATAATGATGTAAATAAAACCCAAGTATGGCCGATAACACACATAAAGGACACATGTACCCCTGGGGACTCTCTGAGAACACAGCATCACTGCCATTTTTCTCTCCCAAGATTTACACGGTGACAGGCCGACGTTTCCTTACGTACTTACATCCTGAAAAGCCTCACTTTTCACGTTCTGGAGCCTCGTGTGGGGCAGGGACTGCACGGGGCGCATCTCCATCCCAGCCAGTCCGCCCTTCCTCTTTTTCTGAAGAGCAGTGTACAGCTCGTACATGAGCTTCGTGGCGGCCCCTGGCTTCTCTGTGATGATGCTGTTAGCCACCTTCTGGTCAAACTGCACGCCCAGGAGGTGAAGCGTTGGCTCCAAGCGAGAAAAATTGCTAAGTCTGGCACTCGAAACCCTAGGCATCAAAATATTATACATGTTTAGATACGGGCTTTGAATTAAAAAGAAAATATGTATCAGATACTATCATGATCCAATAGTCTGAATTATCCCATGACACCATGTTTTCTAAAAAATATATCATTCCTCTCTAAAACCACCCAATAGTACAAACACACGAAGCTTTTCTACTGTCCTTCATGTTACATATTTATTTCTTTTGAACGAATCAATTAAAACTCATTAACTTTATACACTTTCCTACTAAAATAGATGCTAGAATTTCTACAAGAAGTCAATACAAAGCCAGATAATGAGGTTCCTTCTTCTAAATGGAAAAATTTAACTGTGGTTTTGAGAAACACTTCACTCAGAAGTCAAAATCGCACACTGAATGCCATTTCACTCAGCGACATTATGACTGGGGTCCGAGGACAGCCCCGGGCACGGTGCCGACAACCCTGACAGGGGGCCTCTTGGGTGCTGTCCGAAGGGTGTGATTAAGCAACATCATTATTCAGTCACATTGGTTGTAAAATCTTCACTTAACCGTTCATATGACCACTGTAAGAATCAGCAAAAGCTTTCTAATTATAAGTTATATCTATTTTTGAATTACCTATTATCAAATTAGGCTCACATTTTATAAGAAATTCATGATTTCATTCATTTATTAACTTAATCTCTAAACTAACACATGTTTATTGAATACCCTTTACATATAAAGGATTTAATGATAAAATTTGTCATGAAAATAATATGTAAATAATTATAAATAAAGGCACAAAAGTATTAAATTTTTACAAAGATTAATAACAGGCAGTGCCTGCCCTAGGTGAGCAGACGAATAGTGATAAGTCGAGGTGCATGTGACAGAAGTCTCAGATCAGGCTGCCACCGCGCCTGTGCATCCAGGGTTAGGAACACAGCAGAAGGCGCTGGAAGCATTTTCAGCACTTGTGTCTCTACGCGACCCACCTGGATATAAACTTCAATTTTACACACGGGCCTGTTTCCTCTTTACTTTAACTCCCAAACACTCAGTAATGTTCCTTAACAGGAAAAATATATACTAAATATATTTGAATAAAAGTTAACGTCCTAACTTTCCCCCCAAAACGATACCTTAGAACAGAGGGAGTTGCCATGCATTTGGCAGAATTTCTAATATACTAGGGTTACTCACTCAACAACTTCATTTTGGGCTATGAAATTATTTGGGGAAAGATACTGCAACCTTCAACAACTTCAATTACATTTTTAGAAGCATAATGAGATCACCTAACACCAAACTTCAGATGCGGCTGCCAGCCTTCTGGCATCTCAAGGCACTGCTCTCAAGAGTGGCTCTAAGCATTTTTTAAGAGTCACCTGTGTCACTGAAAATCTCATTAACCTATGGACCATTTTCCACAGGAAGGAAAACACATCCACACAAATACTCAAAATGTGTACACCATTTTTGGGTACGTATGAATCTCCTAAAATCTAGCCAAAAGTGCCCATTAAGTGCAAGTTGAAAATGTACCTCTAAAAAGAGATGGGGCTGGGGAAATAGACAAACGATTTCTAGATATGAATAAGGAGCCAGTTTCACGGGAAGGCCAATGTCAACCAAGATAGTGACACATACCTTGCATTCCTTTTCCAGTTACATAACTTATGGTCACATTTCCTCCGTTCCCTATCAGTCCTTCAACAGAAATGTTAGGATAGCAGACCACATCAACCAAACTTGGAATATGATATTTGAAATGAATAACGAGAAGCAGATTTTAGAGATGAGAAGATATAATGAATGCTATTAGGAAAGCTTAACAATAAGAGCAAATGTTTTTCTCAGGTCTTCTCAGGTACACGTTTGCCATGCCATCCCCCACCAATGACCTTACAGGTAGAGGGGACAGACATTCGCCTAAAATTATCGGGGTAAAGCAGACCATACTCTAAAGAGTACAGCTGGTAAAGAGGACGGTCAGATCAATGACTTGTGGTCACATTGCTTGGACAGGTACCTCCTGCCCCTTTTCATCTTCCTTCACGGTCAAGTTGTCGACCCTGGGAGTCCACTGCGTGGACTTGGGAAGATGCGGACTGAGAGCCACTTGCCAGAGCTCTGACCTGGGTCATCACCGTAGGCAGCAGGGGTTGAGAACAACGTAAGTCGGGAGGGAGAATCCAAAACCAAACACTGCTCATTTCCAAATTTCATCAAAGCACAGCCCTGCGCCCAGTGAAAGTGAAGGATGATACGGCCCGCAGTCCACACCGGAAGCCTGCTGCTGGCATGGCTCAGTCACACATGAGGCTTTAAAATACCTCTTACAGACAGGCCGAAGCACCCAGGTCTTACAGTAGTTTTCTCTGGGAGTTTTTAATACATATTCCAAATTTCCAGCCAATCAAATCTTGGGGATAATTACTGGCGTGTGAATTGCTGGAAGTCCACTCTTGTGATAGCATATGCTCAATCAGTGTGACATGATCGCCAACAGTTGTTTGTGAGCACAGAGGAACCATGGGGACATCCTTGCCCTGGAGACATAGCACATGACGTCAGTGATGACTCTGAGGAATAAGAAATGCACTCTGGGAAAAGTCTTCTCCCTCCCTACTTGCAGTTCTTATTTGCCAAGGGATTGCCTGTCTCCTCTCTCCCTTGCTCCCTGGTGAGAGAATATGCTTCCCAAAGTAAGCAGAAGCTGCCCTGCCTGCAATATCTATGCTTCTTTACTTTACTTTTCAGTCTTTTAACTAATCTGCTCATTTCCACCCTTTGAGATGGACTAAAAATATTCTAAAACAGGGAATTCTTTCAGTTAGATGAGTTATTCTTAGAATTCAGTAATTTCTAAGGCAAATAACTAAGTTATTAGCAATATACACTTAGTTTATTGTTTACATTTTAGTCTAAAGAAGCTAAAAATATTAGACGAAATCTCCAAATCATGAGCTCTGGCACTAGACAGCGATCTAAAAATGTAGGTTTTAACAAAGGAGCATTCTTTTCCCACCAAGCACACTATTACAAAGGCCATGTCCACGGATGCAGTGGTCTTTGTCTTCTTTAAAAGACTGCTTGAAATGCAGACATCTATAATTAAACAACAATAAAGTAATAAAATCTTTAAAAATATAAAAAAATAAAAGACTGCTCGAGAGTGGGTCGTTCCAAGAACTGATGATGGATCGTATTTAATCGTCAGGGTAAGTAGGTGCCCCTCCCCACCTTCAGGATTGCGGTGACCCCCACTGGGGCAGAGCGTTAGTCTCCTGCAGTGGGAAAAGCAGGGCAGTCACACGTGACGATAAGCAGGGCACACACCTGTCCAAAGGCCGAGCAAGGACATGAAAGCTACCCTGTGCTCAGTTTGCCAAGCCCTATCTCCAGCACGAGCCTGCTTCATCCACCCCTGTTCTTTGCACAAATATCTCTCAGTTCACTCACACCTGTGTCTTCACAGCTGTGTCCATCCGGATAGGGTCCCTTTTTCCATTTCTCACAAAGGCCCCCTACGGCCCTGCTAACAAGAGCCAGTTCAGTCCACCTGAAAGTCTGCCCGTGCGTGTGGTCAGTGTGGTCCTACAAGTTTTCTACGGCCAAACAGGTATCCTTTCTGCATCATTCATTTATCCATCAGAGAACCATCGGTGTGTGTCCGCTGTGCGCTAGAGACAGCGCTGGGCACACGAAGAATAAACACACTTTGCCACTGTCAGCAACTCTGCAGGCCAGTTGAGGAGAAAACCTTCACATGCTCATTCACGAGCCACCATTTGGGCACCTTCATGCGGCTGGCACTCGGCAAAGAACTGACATATAAACAAATAATCAACTTACTGTGATAAGGAAAGGGTCGTCCAAAGTGCTGTTAGAAAGAACAAAAAGGGAACTAAATCTTCCAGGGAAATCAAAGAAGAGTTTAGAGAAGGGGTGAATTTTCAGTAAGTCTTAAGAATGAATAAAGTTTCTTGTGTTGGAAGTGAAGGAAGAATGTTACTATACAAAGGTCCAGGACATAACAAAAGCATGTGGCGTGTTTGTGGACTAGAGCAGCTTAGGTTAGGGCTCCAGGTTGGTGGGAAATGCGGCTGAAAAGGTGGGTGAGGGTCTCACGGGAAGCCCCTTACAAGACACACCTGGGGAAAGAGAAACGGGAATGTCTCAAGTTCTTTAAGCTGATGGGAATATCACACCTAAAGACAGGGCGCAGAGTTTTTATCTTCCCACCGAGAAGTTTACAAAGGGTCTCCGGGATACGCACTCATTAACTCAAAAACATTTCCTGAAAGCCAAACACGTCTGTGATGGTCTTAGAGATGCAAATAAAAACAACTCGATACCTCCGACTTCAAGGTGTTTGGATGTGCAGTGTGAAATGTGAGAGACTCAAGTAAAGGAAGAGACATTATTCATAATAGCCAAAAACTGAAAATAACTCATATCCCTCAGTTGATGAATTCATAAACAAAATGGGGTATATCCAATCATAATCGTCCAGCAAATAAATGACAATGAAGCAGTACTTATACATGCTGTGACACAGATGAACCTTGGAAATACACTAAGTGGAGAAGCCAGTCACAAAACGCCACACCTTGTTTGAGTCCATCACTACAAAATGCACAGGGGCAGGAAACAGCTGTGTGGGTACCAGAGGCTGGGAGTTTAGATAGTGATGATGGTTGTGAATATGTAAATATACTTAAAACCACCAAATCGCATGCTTTAAACGGTGAATTACGGTATGCGAATTATATCTCAATATAGTTGCTAAAACCAAAAAATATTATGGATTTGTTTTACTATTAATTATGTTCTATTTTATAGTTTTCACACACACACACACACACACACATACACACACACACACACACACACACCAAGTGGCCAGGACACCATGGCTCTTTCACTTCTTCTCTTAAAGAAAGTAGAACCATTTAACTACAGAAGAACTGACCTAGCCTAAGATTGCAGAAATTAGAAGATATTAAAATGGGTCTCTTTTAAAGATGAGGTCTTGCTGCAACCTGGGACAATGACACATGAGTAGATGAGGATGTGACAATTCCCGTACCAAAGATACTCTTGGCGGGTCTAGGCTTTAAAAAGCATGTTGAGATTGGGGATTCTTAGAAGGTAACATTGGAGGCTAAAACCGTTGAAATGCCAAAGAAATGGACCTCTTTTAAAGTAAGAAACAATCTCACTGACCTGCTTTCTGAAAACTCTGAAAAGTCACTCTGAAGCTCAAATTTGTGCAGGACTTCTCCAATCAGGTAGCCGCTGGAAAATGCCTTCGCAAATGACTTGGGGTCTGAATTTCAAACACAGAGATTGAAAAGTAAACATGCTGCACATAGAGTTTATATATTTTCATTCTGTACTCATAGAGTAAAACTCCATAATTTAATCTGAACTCAAAAATTCCATAAAAATGCTTCCAGAAATATCTTTTAATAACCAAATAAAAAGATGGAAGTGGAACAGTAGATGTCTTCTCAAAAGCCGTGCATAAATATATATCAGTGCTTGGTGACATGTGACATTTTGAAAAAAAAAGACAACTCCTGATCAAATTAAAACACAACCGATAAAATTTATAACCTCATATTTAAAAGCAAACCTTCATTATATTTTATAAAATTACACTGTAATGCTTTAGTTATTTACACAACCCGTGGATGATGCTGGCAGAGTATTCTTGCCAAGTTAGGTGCAATTTAACTTTTTAAAACAATAATTAAGACTTAATTTTAACCTTTTTACTACGGAAATTTTATGAAAATCATCTGCACCTTCTAAAATAAAACCCACCGAAAACAGTTAAGCTTTTCCTTGGTATTTGGGGGATTACTCTGGTCCAGTTGTCCTGGGCAGAGATGGAGAAGGCACAGAGAGAAATAGGCTTTGGAGCCAGAGATATCTATGTTGAAATCCTGACTTTGCCCCTTAGTAGCTGTGTATTTCCTGAGCTTCTCATCTCTAGAACAAACTGAGCACATCTAGGCCTATCTTGAAGAGCTATTTTAAAGATTAAAGGGGATGTAGGAGAATCGCTTAGTACGGAGCCTACCACATAGGAGGCACCTGATGATAAGTGCAGAAAAAAAGAAAATGAAGTGTTAAACAGAATTTGCTTTAAAAAAAAAATCTCCTTACGTTTGGGGTGGCCTGTAAATTTTTTATGAAGTGAAGGACATAAGGTTACATGGTATTCAAAGATGATACTTAAACCATCATCTCTTGAATGATCTTGAAACCCTGCAGCCCTCCTCAACAGGTTTCCATGAGGGTCTTCTAAGCAACAGCAGTGAAAACATCGCACAATCTGTCACCGCAGTGTCACAAGCTCGTTCGTCCCAGATTGCGTTCTGCTAGCTGCTTGACTGGTAATAAGGCGGCTGGCTGTCGGCGAAGAGATGTTGGTGTGCAGACCTGATGCCTGGTGTGTGATTGCGGTGGGGCGGGGCGAGTGTTTCCGCAAAGGCCACGGCAGAGAGACCTCACTCAGAGGATGACACATTATCATAGCAAACAGACTCTTGCGTATCTGACACCAGCCCACAATTTTGCCCAAAGTTTTCCTAACTTTTGTTCTCAAAATATTTTATGCTCTTAATGGCACCCTAGTACTCAGGTGAATCAGTATCTAATGAAGCAGTTTAAAAATGGTGTTAAGTATTCCCACTGATCTCATTTGCTCAGGATGAGCTCCTGAACTGTCGAGCATTGGAATCTATCGAGCGTGTCTTCCGGCATCCATAGTAGTAGTTGTCTTTGGAGCAAATGAAGTCCAAATGGCTGCTTCTGTCTCCAAAGGGCAGAGGTGTGCCACCTTCTCCTCCTGAGTCATTGATGCTTTCTCCTGTCCTCAGAGACCCGCCATTGCTGGCCACCAGTGGTGTTCCCTGGTCTCGGCTGTCCCACTGTGCCATCTGGGCTGCTCTGGATGTGCCTTGCTTCTCTTTCGTCTGTTGCTTCCTTCTCTCTGCTTCTGCCCTTCTCTCTTTCCTAGTCCTTCCCATTCTTCTCTTAGTTTTCTGAAGAGCCACTGGACAAAGAGCGATGGTCAGACTATGTATTTCTACGAATAATCTAATGACTGTAGCTTTGCACTCAGGAGCCATGTTGCACTCAGATGGTCTCATTCCCCTGCCCCCTCCCCTGGGATTTTTCCCTAGGCCTGTTATTCGTGTGGACTGCTGTTCGTGTGGGCTGTTGTTCGTGTGGGCTGTTGTTCACATGGGCTGTTGTTCACATGGACTGTTGTTCATGTGGACTGTTGTTCATGTGGACTGTTGTTCGTGTGGACTGTTGTTCACGTGGACTGTTGTTCACGAGCTGAAGTCTAGCTCATGAACACCTGGGAATAACTGCATCTGATTCCATCACTCTCAACGTAGCGAGCAAACAGTGAATAGTCAACTGTTTGCTACAAAAAAGGTCACTAGAGAAATAAAACCATAATCCACTTCCTTTGAATTGGCATGTCGCATTAATAAGGCAATTCTGATATGGATGAAATAGAGGCATTTATGGGTATAAAGGTCAAAGAAAAATAATAAACACTTATCATTTCATTGTCAAGGAGTTTACTACAAATAACCAAGTGCAAAAACACCTATCTGCAGTTTTGTATGCACCGGACACTTCAGATTTACTGTGTGCTACCCAGACTGAAAAGAGAACAATGCGTGAAAAACTACAGCAACCAATAAAAGCAACAAAGGGAAAACAAAGGGAAAATATGTGCAAGAAATAATGAAGAAATAAAAACACATGTAAGAAATTAGAGAAGAAGAGAAATATATACATAAATAAAAATGTGAGAACAGATAAGAAGCCAGAAAGAGAAACAGGGGTTGATGGAGAGAAATGGTGAAGAAAAAAGGAAAAGCAAAGGCAAGTTCACTTTTCCCCCTTTGGTTTATCATATTATTCTTCCCACTAAATGTTCCTGAATATCACGACTAATTCCATGACAGCCCGCCTCTGTAAGTTAATTCCCACTAACAATGAAAATTTCCTCTATGAGAAAGGACAGATGGGTAGGCTCTAGGACAAGGAGCAACAGAGAAATAAAGAAGCCACGGGAGCCCAGGGATGAGCCCCATGCTGAGCTCTAACATGGTTTACACCCAGGATGAGGCTGGTCGGCCACGACTCAGTGGTGTCTCCCATCTTCCAAGCCACAGGACTGATCTTCATCGTTAAAGTTTCTTTTGCTGAAATCATTGATGTGGCCTTTGTGAAAGTCTATCTTAGGCAGGGGCAGCAGGTGAAATGGTCCAGGAGCTGCTTCACCCAACCGGCCCTGAGGCAGCTGGAGAAGGTACTTGAAGGAGGGAGGCCTTCTGTGTTCCAGAAAGACAAAGAAGAGAGCACAGGCCCCGGGGAGAGATCCTCTGGGTTGGTTGGGCTCTTTGGACCGCCATGATAAGCTCAGCTGCTCATCTTTAAGAGAGGGCTCCACTTCATGAGACTTGGTTTGAGATATTGTATGCAAAGTGCTTAGTGTTCCTGGCATATAGTAAATGCTCGCTGATAACTGTTATTATTAGTGTCTCCTCATTTAAGATAACACATTCTATTACTTAGACAATTCATAAGCTCAATAATAGATCCTCACTGACTACAGTACATTTTTTTAATCCTCACCCGAGGACATCTTTTCATCACTTTTTAGAGAGAGAGGAAGAGAGAGAGAAATATTGATGTAAGAGAGAGACATTGACTGGGTACCTTCCATATATGCCCTGGCCAGGGACCCAACCCACCACCTGGGTACATACCTTAACCAAGAATCAAGCCCCAAACCTCTCAGTGTACGGGATGATGCTCTGACCAGCTGAGCCACACTGGCCAGGGTGTACAAACATTCTTATTTAAAAGGTAATTCAACATTAAGAGAATAAATATTTGACATTGTCCTTAAATTCAGATACAGGTTCGCATTTAGGGCCAGAGAAGCTATAACAGTCCCACCAGAAACACGTGCAATCAAACGCAGTTGATTTCTATGACAAAACATCTCAGTGAGGGAAGGAAAGAATAAACGGGGCCTCACAGCATTCCTGGTCAAATTTGGCCACCAAATGAATAAAGAGATATTTGCGTTTTGGAATGACAGATAAAAGTCTTTAGACCTATACATTCTATGCCCTGTGGCCTTGACCCCTCCAACAGAAGAGCAAAGATCTAGCCTGCGATATCAACCACATTTGAAAAGCCAAGCAAACTGACTTTCATTAGAGAGAGAAGAGCAGCTGCTGGCTGGGAACCAGCCCGGCCCCAGCAGGCCTTGGTGTTCCCAGGACCTGGCCCAGTCCTCACAGCTTGACCTTGGCCTTCTCTTGCTAAACATAATCCATTTCACAGCACACCAACACCAGACAAAGCCACTCTGAGACCCTGATGGATCAAGACAAAAACAAAATCCCTCTGTAATCATATTTGTACTCAGACAAAAACAATCTTGTCCAAAACACTAAAAGACCAACACCCACTAACCCAGCCATTATGAGTGGTTGCTGCTTTTTACCAATTGTGGATCTGCCATGCTTTATTCTCTCCACTTCCTGGAGAAAATGTATTAAGACACTTGATCATAGAGATGCTTATGCTTCTGAGAGTGTCCAACACTGAGCCAAGCACCACTTCCTTGAACCCTCCTCAAAAAACACCTAACACAAGACCAAATGCTATAAATCCTTTCCAACACCCTCTTATTGAGATGCTCCATGGGTCCCCATGAAATCTGTTCTCTTTTGTTGGCAATAAGCCAATGAACCCCGCTGTGCTCAATATAGGTTTACACGGTGGTCTTTGGGGACAGAGAGTTGACAATTTCTTTTCCTCCAGTATGAGGATTGGATGAGCCACCTTCTCCTTTGAAGACTTTATCATCGTTTTCAAGATTTACTATTTGAAACAAAATCTCTAGCTTATTATGACCTTCTTTAATGGTTTAAATTTTGGGTGACATTCTTTCCTTGAAACTTCAAATCTTAACATTTTGGCAATGATTTACATGGCAGCCTGGTGTTATTAGATTTGCTGTGTCGATTTCTTATCAAAGGAAGCCAAGTGTTAATCAAGGGAAACGCTGCTGAGCTAACCAGAAAATATCAAAATATGCTGTATCATACAAGCAGCAATATATTTCCTAATTGCCCTGAGGGATGAGGCATGAGAAAAATGTGTGGTTTAATGATACCACATTAAAAGAGGAGTGAATTAAAAGTCAGAAGACTCTGAATCTACTGCTAACTTGCCACCACCTAGCTGTACAACCCTGAACAAATCTCTCAATGTGTCTTATTTAATTACCTCATATGCCAAGAAAGAATTAAACAGTGTCTAAGATTCTTTCTGATGCTAAAGATTCCTTTTGATTCTAAAATTCTATGACTCTATGATTGGTAATGTCATCACAGGCCAATAAAAGATCACCACAATATATTATAAAG
>VMDR010015762.1:11934-22012 GCA_007922815.1 Macrotus californicus | reverse complement strand
TGTCCATGTGTCCTTTATAGTGGTTCCTGAAAATCCTTCTCCCCACTGTGCCCTCCCCCCCACCCCAGCTATTGTTAGATTGTTCTTAATTTCAATGTCTCTGGTTATATTTTGTTTGCTGTTTTCTTTTGTTGATTATGTTCCAGTTAAAGGTGAGATCATATGGTATTTGTCCCTCACTGCCTGGCTTATTTCACTTAGCATAATGCTCTCTAGTTCCATCCATGCTGTTGCAAGGGGTAGGATCTTCTTTCTCTCTGCTGAGTAGAATTCCATTGTGTAAATGTACCATAGTTATTTTTCTCTTTTTAAATTATATTTTATTGATTATGCTATTACAGTTGTCCCATTTCCCCCACATTATTCCCCTCCGCCCTGCACACCCCTTCCCCCCACACTCCCCCTCTTTAGTTCATGTCCATGGGTCATATATATGAGTTCTTTGGCTTCTACATTTCCTATACTATTCTTAACCTCCCCCTGTCTATCTTCTACCTACCATTTATGCTTCTTATTCCCTGTACCTTTCCCCCTCTCTCCCCACCCACTCCCCTGATGAAAACCCTCCGTGTGTTCTCCATTTCTGTGATTCTGTTCCTGTTCTAGTTGTTTGCTTAGTTTGTTTTTATTTTTGTTTTTGTTTTAGGTTTGGTTGTTAACAACTGTGAGTTTGTTGTCATTTTACTGTTCATATTTTTTATCTTCTTTTTCTTAGATAAGTCCCTTTAACATTTCTTATAATAAGGGCTAGGTGATGATGAACTCCTTTAACTTGATCTTGTCTGGGAAGCACTTTATCTGCCCTTGCATTCTAAATGAAAGCTTTGCTGGATAGAGTAATCTTGGATGTAGGTCCTTGCCTTTCATGACTTGGAATACTTCTTGCCAGCCCCTTCTTGCCTGTAAGGCTTTTGAGAAATCAGCTGACAGTCTTATGGGCACTCCTTTGTAGGTAACTGTCTCCTTTTCTCTTGCTGCTTTTAAGATTCTCTCCTTATCTTTCATCTTGGGTAATGTAAATATGATGTGCCTTGGTGTGTTCCTCCTTGGGTTCAACATCTTTGGGACTCTCTGAGCTTCCTGGATTTCCTGGAAGTCTATTTCCCTTGCCAGGTTGGGGAAGTTCTCCTTCATTATTTGTTCAAATAAGTTTTCAATTTCTTTCTCTTCCTCTTCTCCTTCTGGTACCCCTATGACTCCGACGTTGGAATGTTTAAAGACATCCTGGAGGTTCCTAAGCCTCTCCTCATTTTTTTGAATTCTTGCTTCTTCATTGTATTCCGGTTGAATGTTTCTTTCTTTCTTCTGGTTCACACCATTGGTTTGAGTCCTGGTTTTCTTCCCATCACTGTTGGTTCCCTGTACATTTTCCTTTATTTCACTTAGCGTAGCCCTCATTTGTTCATCTAATTTGTGACCAAATTCAACCAATTCTGTGAGCTTCCTGATTACCAGTGTTTTGAACTGTGCATCTGATAGGTTGGCTGTCTCTTCGTTGTTTAGTTGTATTTTTTTCTGGAGCTTTGATCTGTTCTTTCATTTGGGCCATTTGTTTTTTGTCTCAGCACACTTGTTACATAGTAATGGGCGGAGCCTTAGGTGTTCACTGGAGCAGGGCAGCCCACGTCGCTGCGTTGTGACGTGTGTGGGGGAGGGTCTGAGAGGGAACAATGGCACTTACTCTGCTCTCTGTTGGTTTTCAGTTACTTCCCTTGCTACCCACAAGCAAATTGGGCCCTTCTGGTGCTGATTCCCGGGTGGGTGGGCTTGTGTCCATTCTAGGACCCCATGGGTCTCTCCAACGAGCTCTCCTGGGAGGCTGGGAGTTTATTCCGCTGCTGCGGCCTCAACCCCCACAGGTGTTTTCAGTCAGAGGTTTGAGGCTTTATTTCCCCACGCTGGAGCCCTGAGTTTCGAGGTCTGTCTCACTCCTCAGTTGTTCCTCCCACTTTATCTGCACGGGAATGTGCGACCACCCAGTCTATAGTCTGCTGCTTCACCGGGTCCATCAACCACCGCTTTGCTGTGAGTCCTCTCTGCCCAGCTGCCCGTCTCTTACCCTCCTACCGGTCTGGGTGAGTGTTTCTTCTTTAACTCCTTGATTGTCAGACTTCCATACAGTTCAATTTTCTATCAGTTCTGGTTGTTTTTTGTTTTTAAATTTGTTGTTGTCCTTCTTTTGGTTGTGTGAGGAGGCACAGTGTGTCTACCTATACCTCCATCTTGGCCGGAAGTATGTACAATAGTTTTTGATCCACTCATTTGCTGATGGGCACTTAGGTTGCTTCCAGCACTTGGCTATTGTAAATTGTGCTGCTATGAACATTGGGGTGCATAGGTTCTTTTGGATTGGTGTTTTAGGGCTTGTAGGGTATAATCCCAGCAGTGGTGAAAAGGCAGTTCCATTTTTAGTTTTCTGAGAAAATTCCATACTGTTTTCCACAGTGGCTGTACCAGTCTGCATTTCCACCAACAGTGCACTAGGGTTTCCTTTTCTCCGCTCCCTCTCCAACACTTGTTTGTTGATTTGTTTCTGATGGCCATTCTGACCAATGTGAAGTGGTAACTCATGGTGGTTTTAATTTGCATCTCTCTGATGGCTAGTGATGCTGAGCATCTTTTTATGTCTCTGTGCCATCTGTATATCCTCCTTGGAGAAGTGTCTGTTCAAGTCTTTTGCCCATTTTTTAATTGGATTTTTATCTTCCTGGAGTGGAGTCGTATGACTTCTTTATATATTTTGGAGATCAATCCCTTGTCCGAGGTATCATTGGCAAATATGTTTTCCCATATAATTGGTTCTCTGTTCATTTTAATGCTGTTTTCTTTTGACATGCGGAAGCTTTTTAATTTGATGGGGTCCCATTTGTTTATTTTTTCCTTTATGTCTCTTGCTTTAGGGGACATATCAGTGAAGATGTTGCTGTGTGGAATATCTGAGATTTTCCTGCCAATGTTTTCCTCTAGGGCTTTTATGGTGCCACAACTTATATTTAAGTCTTTTATCCACCTTGAATTTATTTTTGTGTATGGTGTAAGTTGGTGATCAAGTTTCATTTTTTGCATGTAGCTGTCCAGATCTCCCAACACCATTTGTTGAAGAGGCTATTTTTATTCCATTTTATGCTTCTTCCCCCTTTATCGAATATTAATTGACCATAGAGACTTGGGTTTATTTCTGGGCTCTCTGTTCTGTTTCATTGGTCTATGTGTCTGTTCTTATGCCAGTACCAGGCTGTTTTGATTACAGTGGCCTTGTATTACAGTTTGATATCAGGTATTGTGATCCTGCTTTGTTCTTATTTTTCAAAATTGCTACAGCTATTTGGGTCGTTTATGGTTCTCTATAAATTTCTGAAATGTTTGTTCTATATCTGTGAAATATGTCATTGGTACTTTAATAGAGATTGCATTGAATCTATAAATCATTTTGGGTAGTATGGCCATTTTGATGATGTTAATTCTTCCTATCCATGAGCACAGTACGTGCTTCCATTTGTTTGTGTCTTCCATAATTTCTTTCTTCAGTGTTGTATAGTTTTCTGAGTACAGGTCTTTTACCTCCTTGGTTAGGTTTATTTCTAGGTACTGTATTTTTCTTGTTACTATATCAAATGGGATTTTTTTCCTGATTTCTGTTTCTGACATTTCATTGTTGGTGTACAAAAATGCCTTTGATTTCTAAATATTGACCTTGTATCCTGCTGTTTTGCAAAATTCATTTATTAGGTGGAGTAGTGTTTTGGTGGAGTCGATAGGATTTTCTATGTACACTATCACCACATGTAGTTTTGGACTGTGATTTGACTTTTATGAAAATCAACACGAGAAGTGAAGTGGTTGCCCAGCAGTTATTGACCTAATGTGCTGTGACTGATGACAGAATGGAGTCTAAGAAGTCAGGTGACCATTAGAAAGTGCAGTGACTGACTTTTCAGAGGAAAATGCTGAACTACCAATTATATTTGTTTAGATGTTGCTTCAATTGGCTATGTCTTTGTTGTGCACATACATCCTTTAAATTTAGCTAACTGTGTCCTGGTTAATATTGCTGGCCTCTGGTGATAAGAATTAAAAGGAAATTATATATGTCCTCTTCCCAAGCCCCAAGTCTCTATCATGTGTTAAGGAGGTAAAATGTGGCTAACCATAAATATTTATTAGCAAGCAGACAAAAAAAGGAAGAGCTAATAATTGAGCTTCAGAAAGAAGTAAAAGCATGTTATGATACATAGAAAAGTTTTTCATAGCAATGACCTTTGAGCAAATAAGTATTTTGTGGCAGAAAACTTGATCATATACCTCTATATTGCCTACCCCTTTTAAAAATCTCATTCTTGTTTTTCTTGTTCTCACAGGGGCTGTGCTTTTTTTTTTTTTGGTATTTGCCGTTTTGCTTCAAGTTTTGGAAGTAGAGTATAAATACATTTTAAAATGTATCATGTGAGGAGCCATATGATTACAAGTTGTTCCTTTAAAATATTGCTATGTCCATTTAAGCCTCACCTAGATGATCTAATCAATGCTTTGAGCTATTTCACTAAAATATCCTGCACCCTATAGGCTGTCAAATCATGTCACCCCCTCCTTTAAACCCTGGTTTTAAATTCCTATCCATCATCCTTCCAGCTACTCAAAATTAAAAAACAAAACTCTCAGGTAAGGTTTGAGTCTTCTTTTACTATACTCAAACTGCAGTTATATTTATATATACTCACATACACACATCACATTTTCTTTATCCATATATATAAAGGAATACTTTTCAGCCATAAAAATGAAATTTTGCCATTTATGACAACATTGATGGGCCTCAAGGGCATTACGCTAAGTGTAATAAGTTAGAGAAAGACAAATACTGTACGATCTCACCTGTACGTGGAATCTGAAAAAAATAACAAAACAAAACAAAACATAATCACACTCATAGGTGTGAAGAACAGATTGGTGGTGGCCAGGGTGGGGATTTGTGGGTGGGAGAAATGAGTGAAAAGGGTCAAAATAAATTAGGGGAAGTAATGTATGGCATGGTGACTATAGTTGGTAATACTGTGCCGCATACTTGAAAGTTGCTGAGAGAATAGATCTGAACAGTTCTCGTCACAAGTAAAATAATTTTTTGTAATTATGTAAGGTGACACATGTTGACTAGACTTATTGTGGTGACCATTTCACCAATATCAAATCATTGTTATACACCTAAAATTAGTATGTCAAATCATACCTCGATTAAAAAGTGTGAAAGAAAATGTACTTGAATTATCAGAAGGAAAGAAAGCCACTAGGAATAGATAAAATTGTTTTTATCCCAAAATATTTTAGTTCCAAAAGTATCTCTTAAATTTATTAAAAAAGTCACCTGGGACCTGTATCATATTTCATTTAGTAACATATTTCAACTTTATACATGAACTGTTGTACACCTACCATGAAACACTAAGGTAATTACTTCACTAAGAATTCCTTCCATAACTCCCTTTTTGTAATTTTATGATTTTTTTATATTTTCAAAAAATTTAATATGTACATTATATTCTATTTTGTAGCCCCAATTCCCAGTTCCATAGCCTCATTTCTCTGTGCAAGTAGATTCAATGTTTACATCTGTCCTTTACTATGGCTTCTTCCTAACTGACAGGAGACCACAATAGCGGTCCCCAAAGTCTGCTTTAAAGTCCACAGAACCTGTGGCTCCATCACAATAGAGACTTTATAAATGTGCTTCAGTTAAGGACTTTGAGTTGGGGAGATTACCCTGGATTATCTGGGTGGGTCCAATGTAATCACAGTATAATATTTAATTACAAGAATTCTTAGGGTAACAGAGGGAGGCAGGAGAGTGAGTCTGAAAGATTTGAAAGTGCTGTACTGCTAGATGTGAAGGTGGGGGAAGTAGCCATGAGCCAAGGGATGCAGTCAATCTTTAGTCTCCAGAAAAGGCAGGGAAACTGACCTTTCCCCAATGTGTCTAGAAGTGCCACTGACAACTTCACTGTCGCCCAATAAGACTAATTTTGGACTTTCAATCCACAGAACTGTAAGATAACATGTCTGTGCTGTTTATTGTTTGTTTATAACAGCAGTAGGAAATGAACATACCTGAGGTCTTGTTTTGATTTATTTCTTGAATGCTTGGATTTGGTCAAGTAGGCTTTTACTAGTGTTCCAGGAGCTGTATTCTCTGAGTTCTTAGATGGTTGAGAATGTACCTCTCTTGTCTTCATGTCAAGAACGCCTACTAAGGACACCTTATTACTGAGATCTTTTATAAACATTCTTCCACTCTCTTCTCCTAATTCCTGGAAAAATGTGTTTCTTCTCTGTGCATAATTTCGATCCTTGATATTTTAAAATCCTTTCTTTACACTTCGTTTCAGTACACTACCCAAGTCTATCTGTTGGTGTTGATTATTGTGTGTGCACACACATATTCACTGAGGAATGGGAAAGATTTCACCTGCAGAGTGGTGTATTTGTTTCTGAGAACAGTTTTTCTCTACTCTATCATTGGTTTGTAATTCTAACGTATCTACCTTAAGAAATCAGTGAGGTTAACGCTGGACTTTTTTATCTTTTAAATACATAATCTTTATAATTGATGTTTTGTCCATGTACCTCGCCTTATCGGGTTGTGAAATTTCTTCAATAATGACTCCTGGGACGATAATGTCACTTTTTCCTGTGGCTTGTGATATGGCTTGGCCTCTGCAATGTTTGTGCGTTATATCTGCCTTCCCCAGTGAAGCCATCTGTTTTGCTCTTCTTCTTTTCTTCCCCCTCTCCTTCTTCTATCCTCTATCTTCAGTCTTCTAGTCTTTTCTTGGAACCTCGCTGCGCCTTTATTGAGATTTTTCTCGGCGGTCGATTTGGTCAGTATTTCACCTGGGATTATGGAGGGTTATTTCTCCAGTGCCTTCACTTATCTTTTGCTCACGTTTCCTCAAAGATATTTTCATAGGTGCCACATACTCCTTTAGGAGCACTGATTTTCTTTCAGTGGAAAGACCCCCTTGTAAGGTGGGAGCTTGCACAGTTGGCGGTTTTCATGTGGGTTTTGCTTCTTTAAAAACACTCTTTTTATCTAAGGATAAATATTCAGGGTTTTATGTGAGTCATAGAAAAAACTCTGAGGCCAAAGGTCCTCAGTGATTCCATCGGTGAATCATTACCTTCCTGTGGGCTTATTCTAATAACTTCTTCCTTGGCCAGATGGCTCTGTAGGATGCATTGAAAAGTGCTTGTCAGCTTAATTTCCCCTTCAAATCCATTACTTCCTGAAGTACAGATGTTTCCCAAATAACATGGTCCACTTCTCTGGTCAGACATACCCCTAGATCTTTTCACTACACTATCTAAAATTATTTTTTTAATTTCTAACATTATTTATTTCAAAGGAATGTAAACATCTGCATTTTATGTCTTGTTAACTGATGATTCTGCAGCAACTAAAACTGTCTGGCACATAACAAATGCTCCTAATGTATTGAATAATTAGTTTAATTAATTGACAATTTTTCTCTTTCAATATTTAATTAACAAAGACAGGAATAGCTTTAGCTGTTGAAAAATACAAAGTATTCTAGGCTCAGTGGGTTTTATTTTACATCGTAAGGCAAGTATTACATGCAAATAGTTGTGCACGTGCACAGTACAGGTATGCATTGTCACACCTCTTGGAGCGAGGAGAGGTTTAAAATATCTACCCGGGTACAAGGAGCCATTTCTCAGTAACTCTATCTCAGGATGGGGAGTAAAAATATATTCATTCTTATATGAGTAAATTTTAATTTTCTACCAGACAACAAATATTTATTAAACATCTACTATGTGCCAGACACTGTTGTGGACATTTGGGGGTATGTCAGCCAACAAATGAATAAAAATCTATGTTTCTACAAAAGCAGGGCCAGGGCCAGGGTGAGCCTGCACTTGCATGACCCTGGAGTAAGTATCTCCTCAAACTGTGTGACCTAGGTGCCTTGCTTACATCACCCTAGGCCGTCCCTATGACATGAACCTTATATTGTACTGGAAAAAACTGGCAACAAACAAGATTAGTAAGTAAAACATACGGTACCTTAGATTATGATAAATGCTGCAGAGTAAAATAAACTAAGAAAATGGGACAGTAAGGGGTGTTTGTTTGTTTGGGTAGAGGAAGATTTGCAATTTCAGTTAAGGGTGGTCAGGAATGGTTTCCCTGAGAGGTGGCAGTTGAGTAAGCCTGAAGGTAGGAGAGGTAGTGAATCATGTGGAGACCTCAGAGAGGCACTCTTGTCAAAGGAACAGCAAGTAGAAGGGGCTGGGGCAAAAACTTACTCAGTATGCTAGAACAACAGAAAGGAGGCCTGTGGCTGGAGGGCCGTTAGCCAGGAAGAGTTGTAGGTGAGAAGGAGAAAATTCTGAGATGGTTGAAGAGTGAGAGAAAGAGACAGAACAGCCTGTTAATAGCTGCGGACCAGCTCCAACAGACCACTCACATTTCTGCATACCTGTTGAACCTTTGATTTAATTTTCAGGTGGCTCTTTCCACAGGTTATTTTAGTCATCCACCATCAATTCCAGGAGCTTCCACTTCTCTTTTACATGTGAGGTTTCTTTATTTGGACTCTGTGCCTATCCCACAGCTGGCGCCACTTCACTCTCTCCCACCCCTTTGCCTATAGCTAATGTAAATTCCTTCATATGGGTTACACCTTCCTTCCCCCTTGCTCCTGCTTGATGTATAAAAACACTTTCAAACTCCAAGACAATGGACATGTTGATTTTCCTAAGCAGCCATCGTGTTGGTGAGTTAGCCTCTATGCCCCAAGACCAGTTGTTTGTTTGTTAGCAATGGCATAATAAACCCTTTCTTTTAAAAATAATTCAGCCACAGACGTTAAAAAAAATTTTTTTAACATAGGAAATCAGTGGTAAGAGTGGGCCCAGATCAGGATGGAAATCAGACTACTATGAAGACTTTGGATTCCATTCTGCATGAAGCACTGAAGAGTTTGGAATTAAGAATTGTCATGGCCAACATATTTTAACAGGAGTACCCTGTTCAGTCTACAGAACAGACAGTAGGGTTGCAAGGTTTAAGTGGTGAGGATCAGAAAGAAGTCTGCTGTAGCGATATAAGATTCTGGACATATTTTTAATGGGAAGAGATTGGAAATACTGTAGATCTGAATGGAGAGAGTAACAGAAATAGAGGCATCAAGGATGGCCCAAGGTTTTGAGCCTTAACAACTAGAAGAATAATGTCGTCATTAATTGGCAGGCAAAGACTGATCAGTTTGGGAGATACTAGGTTTAAGATGGGTATTAGACATTTAAGTGGAGATGTTAAATACTAAGTTCCTTCTAAGAATCTAGAGTTCAGGAGAGAAGCTCAAGTTGCAAATATAAACCTGATGGCCACCAACACGTACAAAATGTTTAAAGTCATGACATGAGGAGAGTGAAGCTAAATATGAAAGAGAATATTTCCTGGACTCCTTCCATGGCTTCTCCAAAGAAGAGAGGCAAGGAGATGAGGGAAGCCAGCAAAGGAGAACAGAAAGGGGTGGACAAGAGGATGGGAGAAGAAGAGGTAGGAAAACCAGAAAAGGGTGTTATATTGAAAGCCAAGTAAAGGAAGTACTTCATGAGTGTTTCAAATATTGTTATGTTGGAGACGTCCAACTCAGATGAAAATACCATTGGCTTCATTAAAAATTCCTTTGGAAAAATGGAGACCATTGATATCTGTTACACTTGTATGCCTTTTTTAGTACTTCTTGGACTTTTAAAAGCATTTTATTTAGTTTTGTGGTTGTGTGAAAGTGAAGAAGATACAAACATAATGACACATGGTCCCTGCTACTTAGATCTGCAGTCTGATAATCATCTTATGGTCATTTAGTTTCCCCATGTCATTTCTTTGTCATTTAAGTGAGGACAGAGTGAGGCAAAAGAGAGAAAGCAGTATTTATGGTAGGGTTACCAGGCTGGAAGTGCCGTAATCATACCCAGAGAACATTTGGTGACTTTTATGAACTAGTTAAGTCAATAGAATTTCATTAGAGCTGGATAACCTAGTAAATTTCCAGGG
>VMDR010015762.1:0-11834 GCA_007922815.1 Macrotus californicus | reverse complement strand
TTAATACCACACAGACTTCAATTTCATGTTTAAGTACATTTAAAAGAATTATTAAAGACTTGGAAGAAATAAAAAAGGGAAGAAAATTTCATTATGGTGAAGAGTCTTTTCATTTCATTGAAGAAGATAAAAATATTTTAGTCAAGTTTTGAGGAAAAGTGAAATAAGGAGAAAAATGTGGGGAAAGGAGAGTGGAGAAGATGAAAGAAGAAAACATTTTCAGAGTTTTCAATGCCTTCAGTGGGTATCTGTTCATGGGGTGCCCTCCTCCACCCTTTTCCAATCACAGTTACCCACAAGCACTGTTAGAATTCTCTAGAAAGGGAAGACATTATTGTCACCCATCTATTTTCTAGTCCATTTGAGAATACCTCTGGGTCAAGGGGGTGAGAAAAACAAAGAAATTTCTAATTGCAACATTCCTCAAAGGGCCATTTCAGGAGCCATAAGGTTTTAAGTGACCTAAGTTACAGGCATGGCGGTGCATACACGCAGTTGCAACGTGATGAATGAGATACATGAAAGGGCAGATTTGGTAGATACTAATAGATCACTTTTCACAATATAAATTTTAAAACAAGTCAAAGCAAGAACAAAGGCATGAATACATTTTTATTTTATTGTTTCTCTTAACATATATAAATATCAAGTGATATTGTTATATAGAGAAAGTTATTTACAATTAAATGTGGGTTGATTGACTCAAACACTTGATGGAGACGAAATGCAGGAGATAGCTAGTCATTTGAAATGTTTTGCTGGTCAAAAACAAGCTTTAAAATTTTGAGGTGGAGTTACTGGCTTTGGAACAAAATAGTTTTCCTTGATGGTTAATCTTACTACAGAAACTTGATGGTGTCAATTTCCAATTTTTGCTTAGGGATTTAGGGAACTAGAAAGAACATTGCTCCTTCCCTTACAACAAAGATAACATCAGACCAACTTCAAGTGCATGAGTCTATTCGAACCCAACAGAGAGCTGAGGAAACAGCACTCAACTAAACCTGACTCTGGGGACAGACAGGACCCTGCAGAGAAAGACTGAGCAGGATGGGAACATTTGTTCTCTGGGGGACCAGCCTGCCAAACATGGTAAAATAATTCAGCTAAAACAGTTGACGAATTGGTGGCAGCTGGATTCGGGCTAGCAAGAAAATGTGAGGCTCCTAGGTATGGGGGTGTGCTCCATCACTATTGCTGGCATTGCTTGCTAACTCTCCACCTGACAGCAAGTGCTAGGGAAGGAGAGGGAGCACTGCTGGGAATCTTCACGTTAATCTCTTTTATGGAACAAAACCCTTAATCTAAGGGGAGGGAGAATAAAAGAAAGAATTAAAAAAAAAAACCCAATAATACAACAATAGCCTTTCTGGAACTGGTTAAAACCCATTGCAGCTAGGGGAAGGAAACAGAAATCAGCTAACAAAAATCCTACCCGCCAGAGCAGTTTCTCAACTTTGACATCATAGAAAATTAAGGTAGATTCATCTCAGCTGTGGGGCTGCCCTCTCTGCTGAAACAGTGAACAGCATCTCTGGCCTCGTCTCACTGGATGCCAGAAGCACGGCCTCATTGTGATAGACAAAAATGTCTCCAGATATTGCCAGATGTCCCCTGAGGGACAAAACTGTGCTGTTGAACTACAGCTGCAGAGAAGAGGCAGGGATGTGGGCGTACAGGTAGAGAACCACAGCCCTGATACCCCGGCACACAGAGCCTGCCTAAGACTGAGGCAAAATCGGAACGTCAGCGAACCCCATACCCACTCTCCATCACCAGGCTAATAAGTCTGGAGGACAGGTAATAATTGAATACTGCTGGAGCGCTGCAAAAGACATACATTCTCTGAGGCACAGAGCAAGCAGAGAACAAAAACTGAGGGTAAAGCATATTATGAGAAAAGTCCTCCAGCAAATGAGCCCCGTCCTAAACACCAGGGAGGTGTCAGTGGAGAAATACAAAGCTTGTGCACCCAGGATAATAAGCTCAGTGTTTAGCTCATGCTAACCTCTTTTCCCGTATAATTCTTTAGATGGATATACGTTTCATTTAACTTTCAAATGTCTCTGCTGGGTCCTAAACTCTTTCTTTTTTAAACAAGAAACAATCATTAACATCATCACTACAAATTAATCACTTATACGTATTCATAGGAAGGTTTCTGGCTTTTGTTTAGTTTTCTTAGGGCCAGATTCCATTGTTTTCTTTCCTAGGTTCTCCAGTTACCTTCGATGAGTATTTATTCCCTAGGACATTTACTTTGTCAACCTCCATTCTTTTGTCTTCTCTACACATTCTATAACCCACAGGCATTGTGTTTCAAGTTGTCTATAGATGATTTCTGTACACTTTTAACCAATATAAACAATTTGTAATAAGTTCCCAAAGCTGGTGACTTATACATCTGATACATTTTAATCATACTCCCGTGTTTTGGAGAACCTTCCAAGACCTTCCCCACTGCCTAAACCCAACAAGTGCCGGTTCTTTTATTAGTTTTACTTTTTATCGGATACATTGCTGTACTTGGATCCCTGCTTCTTACTTCATTTCTCAAATATCTCCCATTGAAGTCCTGATAACCTGGGTTTCTAAGCTGGGACAATTTCAATATCCTTCTTCTCTCTAGTTTTTCCTCCAACATTAAAAAAAAAAATTCTTCCTTTATCAAACAAGAAATGTGAGTGAGTAGAAAGCACATTGGGCAGAGAATAGAAAAAACGGACTCAGCTTCCCATGTTACATTATCTGGGTGCAAGTCTAGAGAAAATTGCTTGGATTGATTTACTTATCTCTTAAAAATGAAGTTTGCATGCAAAAAAAGGAACACCTCTACCTACAATAAGTTTCCATGGAAAAATACTCACTTTCCTGATCACATCACTACCTGATCATTCAGAAGCTCAGGAGAATCACAAACTCATGGTCAAGTGTCCAGTGTGGATGTTTGTAGCTGCTCCTTTGCTCCATCTCAGTCTCTTTTGCTCCTCTTCCCTCTCCTCACTGCCTTGACCAGCTGCTCCTCTTGGTTCAAGGCCATCTTCTTCTCTGCCTCACATTCCGAGATGCTCCACAGCCCTACTGTGGCCTTTGCCTTTAGCTGTCCTTGCCCTGTTACCTCATTCACTGGGTTACCCACAGCATACTCCATCAGAAAACTCAGTTTTAGGCTCTGTAAAAGCAGAAAATTTACCAAAGTTAAGCAAGGAAAACTTCATTCAAGATTACCGCAAAATGAGGAGACCAGAACTCAATTTGCACTTAGTTCTGCTGAAATAAAAGACAGAAAGAGCTCGCATGAGGGAGAGATCATAGGCCATATGTGTCTGCTAATTGGCTCTACCCAAATGAGGGGGAAAAAACTTTCTCATATCTTCATGGCAGCAGGTAGTTTCACAACTTAGAGCAAGACCCTTCATCAAAGGCAGCCTCCCGGTGTCCCGCAGAGACTGGGAGATGAGGCTGCTATCTTCTTTGTTAATTACGTTTCAAAGATGTGACTTCCAGGTCTTTGAGAAAGGCTGTCCTGGTTTGTAAAACTGGCAAGAAGTTTTTGTTGTTGTTGTTTTGTTTTTTAAGGTTTCTATCTCAAAGAGGGAATTGCAAGTATAAGTTTTCTAAAGTAAATGCTCTCAGGAGAGGGGGGTCAGGGCTTAGTGGCAGGGGGAAGCCTGTCTAAATTTTGGTCAAGCTGAGGGGAATTTTAAGGCAGTCTTGGTCAGTTCACTTTATTCCTGCCGGCATCCATGGAGACAAAGGCACCCGATATGCGCATTGACATGGCCTTAGCTTTAATTGTGATATTCTCCCAATCTGACAGTCAGCAGTTCATTCTCGTCCTGAACCACAGCCACTTGGGTGCCTTCTGTATCACTTCCTGGGCTGGGCTGGGCACCAGGGAGATACTGCATTATGATTCACTGCGCTATAATCCAGTCCACCCCAGTCAACGGAAAACAACACTCATTGCACTTCGAAAAAACTTCAGGTCTGGTTCATCATTATCCTAAACAGAATATTCTCTACTCCCTCCTTTTATGAAGTCCTAAATACCCCTGGAGTTTTGTCTCCTAACAAAACTTGACTTTGGTTGTTCTTACTATAAGATACTAGCATTATACCTGAAATGAGGCTGAAATGGAACACAAGGTGTGTGGTATGAAGGGCCCACAGATGAAGGGTGGGGCCGCTTTGGTTCAACGGTGAAATAATGAACAGAGTAACTTTTGCGCCAGGGTCTAATAGTGTATCGGCTGTTGTCTGTCCATTCGTTAAGACAGGCCCTCCCGCTGACCTCATCACCCAGTCTCCGGAGCGCTGACTTGGCTGCCATATATCTGGGCACCCAACCCCATCTGCACGACCACCCACATCCGGGCAGCCTAGCTCTCTGGAAAGCACAGCTGTGCATAAGTGACTCTAGAGAGCACTGACAGAACATGGCCTCTGGCTCTCACTGGCAGGTGGCTCTGTGTCCAAGGACAAAGCCGTGAAAGCAAAGTTTTATTCCCAGGTCTCGTTCCAAAGAATGAAACCTCAATACTTCCGACTCCCTGACCATACGAAGCAGTCTCCTGACTTCCTGTCTCTCCTTACCACCCGTGTTTGACCGGGAGTAGTGGATCTCTCCCTGTCCTGCTCTGCTGAAAATACTCCCCACGGAAAATGTCAACAGTCGGTTTTGCTCAGGAATCATCAGTCCTATAAAACCTCCTTTGACTTCTTGTGAGGCCGAGTCAATCTTCGCTCCTACCTTCCCACGGCACTTTGTGCACGCATGTCTCCTGACACTCAGTTCCTCCACCCTTCTGACTAGTTTTCTGTCTCTTCTGCTAGACTGTGGGTTCCTGCAAAGCCGGAGGCATGCCTTACCCATCCATCCCTCGCTGCTCCCTCCTGAGCGTCTAGAACAGTGTGTGTCACTGAATGAAGCTGCTGCCCCTTGAGCACAAGTGCTGGCCATGGCGCTTCACAGATTTTACAGTTATTATCTCATTTCTTCCAGACGCCATCCATGCAGGGCTCCCGTTTCAGACAGGGAAGAGGCTCAGGAGCCGTAAAGATCTGCTCAAAGTCAAGTAGTAAGTGATGGATTCAGCCTTAACCTGCGTGATCATCATTATTATCCTATACAATAAATAAGGATGGATTTATACCAAAATACATGAACAAAATACATCATATTTTCTCCATTTAATGCCACTGGACATCTGAATAAATGAAAAAAAAATCAGCACATTTACTGTTATTAAATTTCGAATTTTTCTTTTATGTATTCATCCACTCTTGCCGATTATAATTGCCTTGGCTCACTAAGATACTGAGTTATGAGATTTAAGGAAAAAAATGTTAGTTATGATGTTCAGCCTGATTCATTAATTTTCTTCACATCAATGTTGTTTAAAAATAACTATCTGAATCGACTCATTCTGCCAGGCTCAATTTTACAACATTAACTGTGAGTCACATTTGTTCTGAAGACGTCCTTGTATGTAGGTGTGCGTGTGTGTATGTGTCTGCATGGGAATATGTTCAAACACAGCTTGATCACACACCTTGTTCATTTTCAACTTCACTCAGGAACCTACCTCAGTGTGAGAGAATGTCACCAGTCTTTCAGAGGAAGGTTATATCCATGCAAATGATGTAACTTCTATGCATGTAAGCATGCTCATTATTTTATTTTAGCAAGCTTTCTTGCATATATGTTTTGGTACATAACTTATAATAGTAAATGTGAATACAGCACTCAATTTATAGTCTAACAATTACGCACCTTAGACTTCCTTCTTCTAAGTTTCTGTTTATGAAGTGAAATCAGGCTTTTCACACCATGCCTATAAAGCTTCCAAATGAATAACTTAATTTCCAAACTGAAGAAAGAAGAGAGACATAAATTATTCACGTAACTCCCACTTGAATCTATGTACGGTATTATCCTGGAAAGAAAAAAATATGGTACCACATACAATGCATTCATTTTCTATGCTGCTATAACAAATCGTCACAAATTTAAAACAATGCAAATTGATTATCGCAGTTTGGTAGGTCAGAAGAATGGATGGGCTCATCTGGTATTTCTGCTCCAAGTCTCACAAGGTCAAAATAAAGTGGTGGTCAGCCTAACTCCTATCTGGAGGATCTAGGGAAGAATGCACTTCCCAGCTCACTTCAGTTGTTTGCCAAATTCAGTCCCTTGAGATTGTTGGGTTGAGATCCACATTTTCTTGCTGGCTGTCTTTGCTCCTGGAAGCTGCCTCACATGTGAATCTCTCTGACTTTCCCTTCTGCCACATGTCTTCTGCCTCTACCCATAGAACTTCATCTTCTCTTAAGGCTCATACCAAGAGTTTGGGCCACATGGATAATCCCCCTGTTGAAAAGTCTGTAGCCTTAAGAATATCTGCAAAGTCTCTTTTGCCATGTAACATCACAAATTTCATTTCCAGGAATTGGGGCATGGACATCTCTCAGTTGGAACGGGGCATTATTCTGCCAACCACACAGAGCAAATGAATAAATAAAGGGAAAAAAACTCCTGTAGAACAATTTCCTGATGATGGAAACCCAGTTCTACAATGGAATGATTAAATTTATACACTAGAAAAATGAATGAAAGAGAATGAGACATATTGTCTTTGGTGATTGTATTTTCTAATAAAATAGTTGAAGAAAGAATTCTAAAGGAATAAAAGCAGGGGGAAAAAAGAATAGCTACAAAGGAACCAAAAACCAGGTCTACTTTAGACTCTCAATACTAACCTCTGGAAGACAGCAGATTTATTTGTTCAGAATTTGATGAAAAAGCATTATGACTGAACAAGTCTATGCTGGTCAAGTTGTCCTTCATGTGCAAAGGCAAGAGCAAAAACATTTATAGTGTCCATATACAACTGATTCATACTTTTTAAAAATGCTTAAAGATAAATGCCATACAAACTCCAAGTAAGTAAAATTATTAAAACCTCAAAAACAGAAGGTGTGCCATAAGGTGATCATCAACATTAAATTTAGTTTCAACATTAAATTCAGTTAAATATAAAATGAATTCCATTGAAGAGCTTTGGACGATAATCCAATATGTACTTAAGTATCAGTGATGTCTCTCAAATATATAGTTGAATGTCAGGGGATATGATGTTGATCATGAGTGACCCAGCATGTCATTCAAATTAGAAAGTAAAATATAATGTCATTTATATTTTTATCCAGAATCCGTTTCTGGGCCTTTGTAGGCATCTGGTCTAGTATGGTGGGAGGTGCTTCAGCAAATGCGAGCTTATTTCTCTAAAACTGCCCCATGTTTTGCTTTCTGTTTTTAACAGGAGTCAATGAGCTTCTAAAGTGAAGATTTATTTTACAGTGTACTTTTGCCCCCTGAATATCTGCAGAAATGATATAAGATGGATTTTTATCTTCTTCAGATTAATCCTATAGGCACTCTAATAGCCCAGCCCCTCTTCTTCTGGGTCTTGTAATGTCAAATCCTAATAATTAAAAATATGAGACTGGCCCTGGCTGGTGTGTCTCAGTGGATTAAGTGTAGGCCTGTGAACCAAAGGGTTGCCAGTCGATTCCCAGTCAGGGTACAGGCCTGGGTTGTGGGCAAGGTCCCCAGTAGGGGGCACATGAGAGGCAACCACACATTGATGTTTCTCTCCCTCCCTTCTCCTCTCTAAACATAAGTAAACAAAATCTTTAAAAATATTAAAAAATAAAAAAATGAGACTGGAGGACTTCTGATCAAGATGGAGACAAGTAAACATAAATAAACTAATTTAAAATAAAGATGCACAAGTACATTAAAAAATACTTTATTTAATAGTATGAAATCAGGCTTGTTCTTGAGGCATTTATAATCCATAAAGACTTATATACATAAATGTTGGCAACATTTCCTATTTGTACAATAGAGAATAATCAAGGACAATCAAATGAAAATAGTTTGGAAGTCAGGGGACAGAAAAGAAAGTGTGTTGTTTTTCCTTTTCTGTGAATCGTAGATACAATATGTGACTTAAAAACACAAAGAGATAAATATTAGGTCAAATGTAGCAAATATCCATCAATAACCTTTTTTCTTATAACTATATGGATGTTAGAGCAACTCTGCAGAGTATCTCTTAGTGACAAATTCAGTTAACATTTTAATGAAAATATGCCAGATGGAAGCCCTGAGCAATGCTTGACACTGGTACCTAGGTACACAGGACACTGGTTCGCATAACCAGAGAGAGGCTCGGTGTCTCCAGCAATTGTGCACAGCATGAAGAGAGGAAGAAAGGGCTTCTTTATAGTAAGAAGAGAGTCAAGTTTCTGCTAATATTTTCAACTTGCCTCTTCTTTCATCAAGTCACTTTTGTGAGCTTTTAAATCTGCATGTTCACTTTTCTCAGCCAACCCTTTCATTCTTCCTCTGACTTCTTCTTTCTTCCTTCCCCAACACGTGACAAAGCACTCTCACGGGATCCATGGCAGACGGCGGGTACACAAAGCCAAGGTCATGGTCATTAGGTAGTTTAGGAGAAGTGATGCCTTCTCGGACCTTGGGAAAACCAGTTACTTACATAACCTGTGTGATCGTAAAGGCAATGGGCCTACACACAGAATACCATTACTAATGTACCAATCTGCTGAATTGGGAAGCGATCTGCTGTCCTTGCAATTGACTTAGTGGTATTTTTTTAGCCCATAGAAAAACTATCGGAGAATTTTGCAAGTGTTGTTTTCACTTGAGACTTCTTCAGGCTTTCGGATAGCTGTAGGCCATGTTAGTCAATATAAAAAATGGAGTGAAGTTTCGCACACATGATGACCACAGGCTATTTAAGGACTTTCGTGTCTTGTAGATTTTACTCATCCAGGAAATGAACTGCCAGAATATGTGATGAGACTAGAAGTTACATTATGGCACTCATTATGTGTGTGAGCGTCTTTCTGAAACTGTAGAAACCATATTCTCTTTTAGTGTAGGCAGAAAATACGCAAACTGATATATATCTCCCACCCCTCAATTTGTGGTCAGCAGTCAGATATGAACAAAGCAAGGGTGATGGGCCAGGTACAGAAGGTCACCCAAGGCGATCTAGCAATGGACAACTGTAGGGTGGGACCTCGCCCCTGGGGTGACCTTCTCTCCCCTAGCATATTGCTGGTGGTGCAGTTTAGACCCCTGACCTTTCATATCACTGGTCATGAGGTTTGGACCCTCCTCTGACCGTTTCTCCCCTAGTATGCTGCTAGTCATGTGGTAGACCCCCTGAGAGAAGGAATAAGGGGGGACAGAGGATAGCCTCAGATGACTCCCATACAAATCCTTTCATAACCAATCCCTTAAGCCTTAAGCCCTCAGGCAGTGAAGTTCAAAGCTTTGGGTCTGTTGACCAGAGACAGAGTTTTGGTCAAATTACAGATAACATCTAGGTCTTAGTTGTGATTCAGCTCCAGGCCCAGAAAAGCAACAAGCCAGGTAGGGGCAATGCCATGGCTGACAGGCTGACAGGAGGACTAATGGCCCCTTGCTCTGGCATCAACCAGCCAGTGGAAACCACAATCCTGAAAGCACACACTTGGGAAGCTGATGAATACTCTGTCTTGCACACCCACCTCCTTCTTCCCCTAGCATGCACTCTTTCTCTCCGAAGAACACCCGGAGCTGGTTCTCTGTCTTCTTCTCCCCAGGTGCGCATATTCTTGCTTTCTTTCTCCTAAGCTCCAAGGGCCCTTCTTTTGCCTTTGTAACTTACTTCCTGAGCCCATGAACTTCTCTCAAGAGTGCTCACTTCTTCCAAGGCTCACTTCTTCTACCTCTGTGACTTTCTAAATAAACTCTTGCTTGTATTTGAGCCTTGGCTCTGAATTCTTTCTTAGCCAGAACTCAAGCACTGAGGTGGCTGGACCAAGATCCAATCACCAGTAACATTCTAGTGCTGTTTCATTGCCAATAAATTAGTCTGAACAGAGGGTAAATAGAAGAAACTAAAAAACTCTTTTATGGGAAACAGAGCCAATCTAACCACACAAGTAATGCAAGTAACCGATTTGTACCTTAAGTTTATAACAAATGTCTGACCTGTTGGCTAAGATCAGTCAAGTTGAAGTATACATAAGGGCTCTCATAGCTATAGTCATATAGACATCACCTAACACTTGATGAGCACCTACTAGGTGTCAGTCACAGTGAGCAAGTTATGAAGAACCACCTCTTACCCTCAGTCCAAAATCTGGAGTAGGACCCCAAAATAGCTTGTTCACTTATATTCCAAATAAATAGTACATTATTCATCATTTTTAATTAAATTTCATACATTTTAAATTCAAAATTATATCTCTTGTAATTCAAACTTCTCTTACATTTAGTCAAATCACCAAGATTATAATGATATTATACCTACCAAGAACTTATGCAAAATATATTTCATAACACAACTTTAGAAACCCTACCATTGACGTAAGACTGGACACTTGTTGTGTCCACTACATATTAACATGGTACTGAAGTCCCACCAATGCAGGAAGATGAGGAAGAAAAGAAATAAGCAATTTCCATATTGGGAAGAGAGAGAGATTTCTTTTCTTTTTCTTTCTTTTTTTACAGACATGCTGAATGCCATATCAGTATGGGTATAATTCTTCTACACTGGTTATAAACAATAATTATATAAAACAGAAATGATAATGATGGTGATTAATGATAACTAATGCTTTCTTTACAAGTACTATATCTCAGGCACTGACTAGGTTGACTGTTTTTCTTCATGTTTTTATGTAATCCTCATGGCATTCCAATGACGTTTTCTCTTGCCATTATCACTTAGCAGAAGAACTGAGTTTTTGAGATGTTAGGTAACGTATTGATTCACCTTTGGTTAGTAGAAATACCACAATCAAATTCAGTTGTCTAACATTTTAGGCCACAACCTTGGCCTCTGTGTTTGCTGCATTTCTTTCCCTGACAGCTTTGATTTTCTTTATTTTAGGCCTGTAAAACCTCATCAGTCAAAACTGCAATCGTTGAGCCCCGCACTTGGCCCTGAATGTCAGTTAAAAGACAAGACTGGCATTTTTAAATGTTATGTAGCGATGCTTTACCAGAAACACACAACTATTGTCCTTGCATGTCTATTCAGCCGTCTTTTTTCCTTGGAACACAATCACATGTTTAAAGTAAAAACTGAAAACAATTAGAGATAAAATTCAAAAAAGAATAAGAGAATAAGGCAGTTCCATTTTTAGTTTTCTGAGGAAATTCCATACTGTTTTCCACAGTGGCTGCACCAGTCTGTATTCCCACCAACAGTGCACTAGGGTTCCCTTTTCCCCACATCCTCTCCAACACTTGTTTGTTGATTTGTTTATGATGGCCATTCTGACCGATGTCAAGTGGTATTTCATGCCTTTTTGACCCAGCGATTCCACTGCTGGGATTATACCCTAAGAGCCCTGAAACACCCATCCAATAGAACCTATGCACCCCAATGTTCATAGCAGCACAATTTACAATAGCCAAGTGCTGGAAGTAACCTAAGTGCCCATCAGTCAATGAGTGGATCCAAAAACTGTGGTACATTTACACAATGGAATTGTACGCAGCAGAGAGAAAGAAGGAGCTCCTACCCTTTGCAACAGCATGGATGGAACTAGAGAGCATTATGCTAAGTGAAATAAGCCAGGTGGTGAGGGAGAAATACCACATGATCTCACCTTTAACTGAATCATAATCAACAAAAGAAAACAGCAAACAAAATACAACCAGAGACATTGAAATTAAGAACAATCTGTCAATAGCCAGAGGGGAAGGGGGAGGGAATAGTGGGGGGAAGGGTTTCCAGGAA